>SNQJ01S0263311.1:0-12102 GCA_010110895.2 Picea sitchensis | reverse complement strand
CACGTGCTGGAATGTTCGCACCCTAGCTATATAGCAACCTGCTAACTGTTCGCACCCTGGCTATAGTGCAACCTGCGAGAATTGGTGATTCTCGCACCCTGCCTATATAGCAACCTGCGAACTTCCTTTTTTATAAGGTTTTTGCATAGGAAAATGCCATTTCTTTTCTCAGGAAAAGTTCTTCTTCCTTCTCTCTTCAGGAACTCAAGCCACTGATCCCCTTCTGAAGGCAACAGATAGGTTTATATCATTAACGATCATAGGGATGACGAAAATAATGTGTAACAGTCCCGCAATCCAAACCACGGTTTCACCAAGGGATTACGTGTTAGCATCAGGAGAATTACGGGGCAAAAAGCGGGTTACTCCAAACCGTTGATGTGTGCCCCCACAAATTGAAAGGCTTGTAGTGATGTGACATCTTAGTACTCAAGAGACGAACCTCTGAAGAGCAGAAGTAGTTAGGGACCGTTGATCTGTAGGAGGACACACGTAAATCAATTGTGTGCTCCGGGTGAAAGCACTTTGGGAAAATGCGAACAAGGAGAAGTTGAGAATTGATATTTCCATACCCCAAAGATCCGAAGTGAATTGCAGCCATCCGATCCAATAGGACACGTGGTAGAAATCCGCACACTTCGGGGAAAAGAGAAAGTTGAGAGTTGAGTTTTCTGAAGGACAAAGACCCGAAGAAATTGTACACTACGCAGTTAATCCTGAATATGATATCTGAAATCGTAGTCATCGATCCGTGGGAAACACGCGTCAGTAGATCACGAGCTTCGGATAAAAAAAATCAGAAAAAAGTTGAAGTTTTAGTTTTTCGAAGTCTGAAGACTCGAAAGGATCTCATCCATTGATCTGTAGAGAGCCACGCATCACTGTATCCAGAGCTTCGAATAAAATCCAGTGAGGCCAGATAAGTTTTGAAGTTTGAGATTTCCGAAGTTTGAAGACCCGAAGTAAGCCTCAATCGTCAGATTAAGGAGGGCACGTGGTGAAGATCCATGGACTCCGAGTGAAGACCCGAAGTAAATCTTAGTCGTCTAATCCAGGAGGACACATGGCAACAGATTAGTCAGTTCAGGAATGCGGAGTTCAGGAGAATTGGAAGTGTGCTAGTATGGAAACTCCTGAAATCCCAAAGCCCGAAGAGTTGAAGTGATGGGAAACGATGGCATCACCTAGAGGTGATGTGGATCCTGGAATTCTCGAAGTGACGTGGCTTGTGGACGTAACCTGGGATAACATGGAAACATGGGATGTGTGCCACATGTCAGTAATCTTTGAGCATTTGGAGTATTTAAAAGTCAGTTGGAATGTGACACGTGTCACCCGCCTGATTGGGCCACGTGTCCGCTTCTAGTATTTCACCACGTGGCGACATATCGTGTAGTCCGGAGACTGGGCACTCTGGAGGGGAAATATGTGACAAGTTGTGTTGGGTCAAAAACTCTCGAAGGTCGGAGTACATATCAACCATTGATTCCAGAAGACACACATCGAAGGATTGTCGACTTCGGGTAAAAGCACTCCGAGAGAACGTGTAGAAGGAAACTTTGAAACTTTCGAAGCCCGAAGAGCCAAAGCAATTCACAGCCGTTGATCTATGGGAGGACACCCATCAGCAGATCATGAACTCTGGGTAAAAACATTATGGGTGAAGGCAAGCGAGGAAAGTTGAGACCCCTGAAGCGTGGAGTCTCAAAGTGGATCTCGATCGTTGATCATGAAAGAGGACGAGGACCATTGATCCGGTCCTGGCTGAAATTTCTGAAGTTCTGAAGCTTTGGACAAGCACTTTTCAGCTAAGCGCAGGGTCATGGTCATGGTCATATGCAGATTAAGAGCTAAGGGAAGGAAGGCTAAGGGCTGAATTGGTTGTCTTCGAGATAGAAAAGTGCTAAGGAAGGATTTAGCCGCAGTTTGTAGTCGTGGTCACCTGAGAAGGTAGATTGAAGGAATCCCCTGCGCAAGATGAAATTATGTGTCAGCCAAGGATAACAGGACACTGTTATTTTTGGATGATGGGATATGATCTCCATGAACAAAAAAAAAAAAAAGAGACCTATAGCATGGTTTGGCAATTTTGTCTATTGTATGCATAATTCTAACAAAATGGTCGCTTGCACATTTTCCAGAATTAAGGGGTTTAAACACCTCAACTTAGGATGTGTATTGAGGAAATGGAATAAGGTGAGGGTGCCTCCAGTCATGATAAGGAGGTCGAGGGCCAGAATACTAGAGTTGGAAATGCAGAGACAGATTACAATGGATGCAAGGGAAAAGGAGAGCAAGAAACGTTAATACAAACGGTAACAAGCCTGAAGATGGAAGTGCAGAGATACAAAGCAGACAATGAGAGACTGATAAGAGAGAAAATTCAGATAAATGGTCAAGTGTTGCAGATCTTAAATCAGTTGTAGAGAAAAATGAAGAAGGGATCAAACTCAAGACAAGAGGAAGAAGGCAGGTGCCATGAAAGAAGGGATGATCATGGAAGCGTTGGTTATTCCAGAAGTGCTAGCAGAGCTCATGGACACTACTCACCTCCTTACTCAGAAAGAAATTTTTATGCAGCGGATGATCCTATAAGCAATCCAGAGGTGTCTCCTATCAAACACCAAAGAAGGAAACAAGAGCTAGATAGTTTGCAGGGAGAGCTGAGGAAGCTCAAGCCACCTTCCTTTGAGGGTGAAAGAGAAAGGGAAGATGATGTTGAAGCATGGTTTCTTGGGCTAGGGAGATATTTTCAATTGCATAACTATTCATCCAACCTAGAAGCCAGGATTTCCACCTACCATTTACATGGGAAAGCTACAATGTGGTTGGACCAACTGAAGCAAGTGGACCATGTTAATGAAAGTAGGATCACTTGGAAACAGTTCAAGAAGTACTTCCAGAAGAAGTACCTCTCAGAGAATTTCTATGACAAGAAAATGCAGGAGTTCTTTGAACTCAGATTGGGAAGCATGACTATGGAAGAATACGAGAAGAAGTTCTTGGGATTGTTAAAATATGTCAGGTTCATTGGTGATGCGAAAGTGAAAATACAGAGATTTCTAAGTGGACTGCCAGCCTTTTATAAGGAAAAGATCAAGTATGATGAACCCAAGACCTTGACTGAAGCCAACAAGAAGGCTAAATACATGTATGAGCAAGGCCAGGGAAGAGAATCTCCACAGAAATCTTGGAAGGACAAGAAAAATGCGAAGTCTGATCAGAGGAGGAAAGGATTCAAACCTCCCTTCAATAGGAATGAGCCTAATAGAAATCATCAAGATCAGTATGCTAAGGGAGATTCCAAGAAGGAAGATTCCTTAGGAAAAAGGGGAAGACCACCAATCCAATGTTGGGGATGTAAGGAAGATCACCTGTACAACGATTGCCCACACAGAAAGGACATAGTGAAGACTGTGCACAACATCCAAGAAGCTACAACATTCGAAGATATGGAAAGAATATCTGCAACTTTAAATGATCGACAAGCAGAGTACCAGTCCAATATGATCGAGGTGGAAGGTAAGATCATAAATCAGCCTATTGTTATTTTTATTGATTCAGGAGCAAGTCATTGCTACATTTATCCTAAGATAGTGGATAGATTACATTTGGAGAAAAGTAAACTTGGAAAAGCAAGTTTGGTTCAGTTAGCTACTGGAACCAAAAGAAGAATCCATGATATGGTCAGAAGTTGTTCCATAATTCTTAATGGCGTGAATACTAGTATGGATCTAAATATCATACCATTGGGGTCTTATGATACTCTGATTGGAATGGATTGGTTGGACAAGCATCATGATGTCCTAGATTGTTATAACAAAACATTTACATGTCTTGATGGAAATGGAAAACAGAGCACTGTGAAAGGAGTTCCAAGACCCATCTCTATAAGGGAGATTTCAGCCTTACATCTAAAAAGATTTTTTGGGAAAGGATGTCAATTGTATGTAGCTCATGTGGAAGAGCCAGATAATACAAAGGGGCCAAGCCTCAAATATTTCTTGGTGCTACAGGAATTTGAAGATGTATTCCAAGAAATACCAGGATCGCCACCAAGAAGGGAGATAGATTTCTCAATTGATTTAGTGCCAAGAGTTGCCCCGGTGTCAAAAACACCTTACAGAATGAGCACACCAGAGTTAAAAGAATTACAAATGTAGTTGGAGGAATTGTTGAAGAAAGGGTACATACGTCCAAGGGTTTCACCTTGGGGAGCACCATTACTTTTCATCAAAAAGAAATATGGAACCTTGAGGCTGTGTATTGACTTCATACAACTGAACAAGTACACTATAAAGAACAAGTATCCTCTACCCCGAATTGATGACCTCTTTGATCAGATAAGAGGAGCAAAGATATTCTCAAAGATTGACCTGAGGGAAGGATACCATCAGGCAAGAATCAAGGAAGAGGACTTTCATAAGACAGCCTTTAGGACCAGGTATGGGCATTATGAATTTGTAGTGGTTCCATTTGGACTGACCAATGCACCAGTTGTCTTCATGTGCTTAATGAATGGCATATTCAAAAATTATTTGGATAAGTTTGGCATAGCATTCTTTGATGACATACTTATCTATTTTAAGTCTGAAGAGGAGCATGAACATCACTTAAGACTGGTGTTGCAAGTACTGAGAGAACATCAGTTGTATGCCAAGTTGAGAAAGTGTTCTTTTTATCAAAAGTAGATCCATTACTTGGGACACATTATTTCAGAGCAGGGCATAGTAGTAGATCTAGAGAAGATCGAAGCCATTAGAGGATGGCCAACACCCAGAACTTTGTGAGACGTCAGATATTTTATGGGATTAGTTGGCTACTACAGAAGGTTCATAGTAGGGTTCTCTAAGATTGCTCATCCCATCACTTCTTTGCAAAAGGAGGGAACTAAATTTGAATGGACACTCAAGTGTGAAAAGAATTTTAATCTGTTGAAGGAATTACTTACTAGTGCGCCTGTGTTAAAGATTGTTGACCCAAATGAAAGTTTTGTGGTATGTACAGACACATGTAAGGAAGGACTTGGGGGAGTCCTCACGCAAAATGAACATGTCATTGGATATGAGTCTCGAAAGCTTAAGGAACATGAGAGGAACTATGCCATGCATGACTTGGAACTTGTTGTCATTGTTCACGCCTTGAGGATGTGGAGGCATTATCTCATGGGGAAGAAATTCGAAGTAAGGACAGACCACATTGGCCTGAAGTATATTTTTGAACAACCGACCTTGAATGCCAGGCAAACAAGATGGCTAGAATTTTTAAGTGAATATGACTTCGATATCAAGCATATCGAAGGAAAGGAGAATAAAGTTGTCGATGTGCTTAGTAGAAGAGTGCATCTCATGCATTCTATTGTTGTCAGTATGCATCAGTCAGACTTGAAGAGAATAATTTTATATGGTCTTGTTACAAATCAGCATTACCTACAGGTAAAGGAAAACTTACAGCAAGGAAATGTACAACAAAAAATAAAGGAGTATGAGATAAAGGAAGATGGATTACTCATGCATAAAAATAGAATCTATGTTCCTAGTTCCAGAGAATGGAGGAATTTGTTACTAAAGGAAATGCATGATGTTCCTTATGTTGGACATCTCGGTTACCAGAAAACAATTACAACAGTAAGAAGCCAGTTCTTTTGGCTGGGAATGAAGAAGGATGTTGTTGATTACATCACTCGATGTATGGAATGTCAGAAGGTGAACGCTGAGCATAGGCACCCAGCAGGTTTGTTGCATCCATTGCCAATTCCAGAGAATAAATGGGAAGTTATCACCATGGATTTCATCACAGGATTACCCAAAACAAATAAGCAACATGATTTAATCATGGTGGTGGTTGACAAATTAACAAAGGCTGCTCATTTTGTGCATGTGAAGACAACGCATACAGTGGCTAATATTGCATAAATTTTCATGAAGGAAATTGCTAGGTTGCATGGGATACCTAGGAAAATTGTCTCGGACAGAGATACGAAGTTTACCTCCAATTTCTGGAGGGGATTATTTAAATGATTTGGCACAAATCTAAACTTTAGCACAGCATATCATCCCCAAACAGATGGGAAAACAGAGAGAGTCAATCGAATAATTGAAGATATGTTGAGAATGTATGTGATGGATAAGCCATCTAAGTGGGAAGATTACTTACACTTGGTTGAGTTTGCATATAATAATGGGTATCAAGCTTCATTAAGAATGAGCCCATTTGAAGCCTTGTATGGTAGGAAATGTGATACTCCAATAAGTTGGGACAACCCAGCAAATGGAGTGGTACTTGGGCCGAAGTTGCTCAAGGACATGGAAGACCAGGTGGTTAAGATCAAGCAGAATTTAAAGGCAACTCAGGATAGACAGAAATTCTATGCAGACAAGCACATGACAGCTAGATAATTTAAAGAATGGGAGCATGTACTTTTGAAAGTGAAGCCCAAGAAAATCTCTTTGAAATTGCGTAGTTGTACAAAGTTGGCAGCGAGATTCTATGCTCCATTTGAAATATTGGACAGAATAGGACCAGTTGCATACATGCTTGCATTACCTGCTTCCATGAATGTGCATAATGTATTTCATGTATCTTTACTAAATAAATATGTACATGACCCTAACCATGTTATTGATTGGAATCTCATTCAGGTAGAGACGGAGGGAGACTTTCAGGTTCAGCCAGTACGGGTATTGGACAAAAAGGTAAAAATGTTCTGGAATTGAGTTATAGAGCTGGTAAAAGTTCAGTGGACCTGCTACGGTCCTGAATATGCTACCTGGGAGCATGAAGATTCCATGTGGGCAGAGTTCCCGCAAATTTTTGAATAAATTTGAGATTTTGATCTCTATTTTGTATATACACTAAGGATAGTGCCAAAATAAGGGGGAGGGGATGTAACACCCCAGGTTCTGAAACCCCATTTTAAATAATGTATTGTTACAATGTTGAGAGGCCAGGGTGCCCAAATAATTATTAAAAGGCCACTGTGCCCAAGACATGTAATGTTTTTATCATTATTAATAATAAATACATGGTTGGCTGCTAGACGGACAAGGACTAGAGTTATAGGGGGATATGATTCCACAAGAGAGGGGGCTCGAGGGGCTAAGTGCTATTCCTATGTTAATTACCCTTTTTTCTTAAGGGATGTGATCAGTTACGTGAGCTTCTTGGGGAAGGCCAGGAGGTTCTTGATTCCCCACAAAGTTACTTAAACCCGCCTCTGGTATGATGAGGGGGTTCGATTGATGGCTTGTTCGTTGATTTTCCTATATGTCATTCATTTCCCTCACGCACTTCCATGCACTCACTCACCCATTCATTGATCCATCCTCACCTGTGTCTTGGCTAAGGAAAGGGAACCGAACTGCTAAAGATTATCCATGGGATAGTTGGTTATAATGGTCATTGGTGCAATCTAGTCGTGACATGGGGCCTGCATGTCTGAGATGCATTGGCATGTGCCTTGTTTTTCTCACAACTGTGAGTCTTGAGAGTTCCAGCATTGAGATTCTGGACTAGCTGTGCTAGAGGCCCTGGAAAATAAGGAGAAGGATTGGCATGGCAGAGAAGGGTGGAGGTCCATTCTCTTGGGGTGGTACAGGATGGGTAGAAGAGAGATGGGTACTTGGATTGTTGTGGATGTTGGGAAAACTATGAGAGCTTGAGAGCTGACTGGTTTGGGAACCCAAGTACACTCTGGAACCATCCTTGTGGATTCATAGCCCTAGCTCGGGGGTGACACTGTTGTTGAGATTTGGAGCAGTAGTGTCTACGGTTGGGTGGAAAGTCCTTGGTCTGCAGCCAGTTGGTGTCACCTTTTTATAAAGATAAGTGATCTTTGTTGTGATATTATTATTTGTGTATGAATGTATTATGTTGTGTGTTTTAATTATTGTTTAACTAAATCTTAGATTATGCATGCTTATTGGATATTGTTGTGCATGTCGCTAAATCTTGTATCTTATGCATTCTTATTAATTAAAGAAGGTATCGATAAGAGTACGAAGTCCAAGGGTGGGCTTGAAGGTAGCATGTCCCGGCCTGTGGGTGGTTGGGGATGTTATAGTTGTCATTGATGTCAACCCTTGAAGAAAGTCCAGTAGTGAATTCCAGTAGCACAAAGGTTTGGGCAATGGACCCAAGTTTGTTTGATGGATAATGGTATGAGTTTTGATATATTTGTAGGTAAGACTATTCTAGATGGCTAGTACGTGTCATGCTATTTTCGGTGGTCTGTAGAATGTCACATAACTCCTCGTGGTTAGAGAGTTATGGCCATGTGAAGTTGGATAACCCTCATGAGTCATCTAGAAGCCCCAAAAGGTCAAAGTAAGTCAAAGTGGATAGAAAAGAAATTATTTAAATAATAAAGTTAATGGAAAAATTACTAAGTGGACAAGTGGTTAGAAGTGGGTTAGCCCTAAAATAAGGAAAGTCGTTTAAGATGGTTAGAAGGTAAATAATAAATTGAAGTGATGAGTGTATTATAAGTCAAAGTGGATACAAAAGAAATTATTTAAATAATAAAGTTAATGGAGAAATTACTAAGAGGACAAGTGGTTAGAAGTGGGTTAGCCCTAAAATAAGGAAAGTGGGTTAAGATGGTTAGAAGGTAACCCCTTGAGGAAGCTACATGAAAGCATAAATAAGAGGCAAAGGTCTCTCACTTAATCGCCTATTGAATATCTATTTTGTGAAAGGTTATTTGGGCAGGTATTATTGATAGAGAAAAGTGCGACAGAAAAAGTGCGGCAAGAAAAGTGTGGCAGAAAAAGTGCGGCAAAAAAATCGTGGCAAAAAAAGTGCGGCGAACAAATCGCGGCAGGAAAACTGTGAATGAAGAAGTGTGGTAGGAAAAGTGCAGCAAGAACAGTGTGACAGAAAAAAAGTGTGGTAGGAAAATCGTGGCAGGAAAAGTGCGGCAAAAAAACTGTGGCAGAAAAAGTGCGACAGGAAAAGTGTTGCAGAAAAAGTGCAGCAGAAAATCGCGGCAAGAAAATTGCGGCAGAAAACCCGCGACAGAAAAATCACGATAGCAGAACGCTACAAGAAGAAAAAGGTATGGTTTTCATATGTGTAGCGTTGAACTTATGAATCTAGTTGAGGGTTTTGCTTGTAAATCTGTTGGATGCCCTGATGGAAATTTAGGGCTTGTTGTAGAATGGTTTTGAGGCATATCTATTGAAGTATATTGTCAGTGCACTTAGTTTTATTTATTGGCATATCTTATGGTACATTGTGAGATACACTTATTAGTGGTATTGGTATATGATTGGCATATGAAGGATACATCCTTTAGGCTACATAAAAGTGAGGTTATGGCACATGGTTTGATGTAAGGTTTTATGGTATTTGGTTATGGATAAAGTGATGTATTGCTAGAGAAATTTTGATGGTTATATTGGTATATGGTTGAGGTACATGTTGGGTACATGGTTGAGACAAGTAGTTGATGAGTTGGCACATACATGAGGTTTATAGTTGATGATGTTGGTACATCTTGATGAGTCATAGTTGATGTGTAGTAGATGCATGATTGGTAAATATTTGGTGCATGGTTGTTGCACTCTTTGATGGTACAGGTTGAGTTATAGATTGGTGTTGATGCACTTGTTTATGGTACAGGTTGATGACAGGTTGTTTGGTACATGTTGTTTGGTGCAGGTCTACAGTGGTATATCTCACAGTGATAGTGTGACAGTGGTTCCATCATTCTGCTTACATTTCAAGGCGGTTGGACGGGGCAAGGATAGGTGGTTGTATCCACCTTATGGTTGTAGTTGGAGAACATAGGGGGTTGTAGCCTCCTTCTGGTTGTAGCCAGAGAACTGGGAAGTTGGAGCTTCCCTCAGGTTGTAGCCTGAGAAACTAGGGGGTTGTAGCCTCCTTCTGGTTGTAGTCAGAGAATTGGGGAGTTGGAGCTTCCTTCAGGTTGTAGCCTGATAAACTAGGGGGTTGGAGCCTCCTTCCAGTTGTAGCTAGAAAACAAAGGAAGTTGGTGCTTCCAATAAATGTAATTCTTAAAGACATATAAGAAAAAGCATTTCGTGGTTTTCTCCCGCTTTGGATTTCCACGTAAAACATTGGTGTACTGTGTATGTGTGTGATTGCTCATTTGTTCATTGTTTATTTACTCTGCAACTATTGGATGATAATGCTACATTGATATAACACTTGCATTTTATGGTGAAAAATGATTAAATTTCTATATTATTGATTCACCCCCCCTCTCAGTAATCCAACAATTGGTATCAAAGTAGGTTCCTTCGGGAAACAGTTTAACCACTGGAAGGATATCATAGATTATTCTGAGAATGGAGTACCAATGTTTAATGGTCACAATGGTTTAAAGTATGAGATGTGGAGCAGAAGGACGAAAGTATTTTTATAGGCACAGGGACATTATATTTGACTATCAGTTGTTACAGGATATGATAGTTCAAAAAGGGCAAATAATGCAGCCAAGAAGGAATTGAAGAAGAATAACAAAATAGCAATGGATTTCATCTGGGAAGGATTACCTAATCCGGTAAGAGAAAAGGTTGTTAAATGTTCATTAGCCAAAGAACTTTGGGATAAGTTAAATGACATATATTCTTCACCCATCGCAGATTCAGAAAATGCCAAAGAAGATGCAGATACAGATCAAGAAGAATTATGTTCACCATGTCAAACAGATTCAGAAGATGAAGAGTACATAATCACCAGAGGTATGTTGTTTTGTTTTGATTGTGAAAAACGTAGACATCTTGAAAAAGAATGCCATGAAGGGAATGAGACAGAAAAAGTAATTGAAAAAGAAGACAATTATGAAGCAGAATGGATTATTGCTTTAGATGAACTAAGAGAAGAAAACAAGTCACTCAAGAAAGAATTGATGAAACAAAAGGAAAGTGTTCACATTTTTTAAGAAGCCCAACAGGTCATCGAGAACTTAAGAACTCAGCTCGAAGACGACAGAAATATTGAAGAAAATATTGAATATCAAAATCAGTATTTGGAAGCCAACATAGAATCACAAAAGGAAGAAACAGAAATGAGAGAGAAGATATTGACAGATCATCTTAAGGAAAGAACTAATGATCTAAACCAACTTGAGGCAGATTTTGGTCAAGATGAGAAAGGACTTGAAGAAGAAATAATCACATTAAAAATAAAACTTGAAGAATTGAAAAAGAACAAAAGAAGTCATGAAGTCTCAGATAATGAAGAAAGAATAAGAGGTTGAGAAGCTTGAAGAAGAAGTTGTCACATTGAGAAGTAAAATCATCAAACTCAACAAGAATGTTGAAGAGACAGAAACATCCACATCAGTTATAGAGAATGGAGAGAAGCACTCTAGGTTGCTAGAAAAGAAGAATGAAGAAAATAGAAAGAGTTATGCAGAAGTACTCAAAGGAAGGAATCATGGTCAACCAGAATCTAAGAAAACTATTGAAGATAAATCTTCAAGAAGACCATCCATGTTCAAGCCATAAAGAAGATTCAATCATGATCATGATCAGTCAAGGCAAAAATTCAGAAGGACCACGCCACAAAGAAGATCATTCACTCCCATGTATGAAAATTTATTTTATGGTCATTGTTTTTATTGTACTAACTTTGGACATAAGGTTGCAGATTGCAGGGATTATAAAAGAAATGTTCAAGCAAGAAATGTCTATGTGGCCCCACGTAACATTGAATGTTACAAATGTCATAACTATGGAAACATAGCTAGTAATTGTAGAATCATGATCGATACTTCCATGAAAGAGAACACTAATATCAGATGTAAGAAAGTATGGATAAGAAAACACGAAGAACAGGCAAACAAAGACCAGGTCTCAGAGATCGCAAGATTGGAAATAAAACGAGATGAAGAAAATTTTACAAAGAAAAAGAAATATGTCGGATACAGAAAGGTTTGGAAAAAAACTGAAAGAAAAGAAGGACATGTAAATAAGGAACAAGTGTTGGATTACTGAGAGGGGGGGTGAATCAGTAATAGAGAAATTGAATCCCTTTTAACTATATAATCCAAGTGTTATATCAATGAAGCATTATTATCTAATAACTGCAGAGTAAATAAGCAATGAACAAATGAACAATCATACACATACACAG
>SNQJ01S0263309.1:10604-22706 GCA_010110895.2 Picea sitchensis | reverse complement strand
AAGTCGTTTTCTGTGATTTTCCACACTTATTGTAGGAGTGGATACTAAGGTTGAAGGATAACCACGCAACAAACCAAATTTGATAGTTAGAGTGGACCCTAGTACAAATTGAGCATTTACAACAGGTGAAAAACAAATTCACCCCTGCAATAGATTTTTGGCTTCACAACATTGTGGGAGGATTTATAACAGAGTTTACAGTTGACACAACGATGTCATACAGTGCAGTGGAGAGCAAGAGTTTCTGCGAGGACCTCGAGGAAGGTACATTCGATCTCTGTATACTTCCATTAAGATACTGCTATATAACAAAGGTGTACTGACAATGGAGTCAGACAACTAAACTTCCCTGCGTGCATGGGGGAAGGGGTGAAGCACTGCCAGGAAGAGGAGAAATGGAAGGAGGAAAGGATAAGGGCAAGAAGGAGGAACCCTTAGACCCAATCATGATGGATGACGACCAAATCAAGAAGGTCATGGAGATAGCTGGAAAGACACATAACGGAGTACCCTACCAATACAAGGTGAATACCAAGAAGAGAGTCGTAGCGACGAGGGAAGGCTTGGCGAGTGATGAGAAATAGGTAGAGGATCTCCGGCCTGTGGAGTATATTGAGGAAATCTTGTGCGCAACATATGAGAGGAAGATGAGAGGGCCAAGAACGGGAAGAGAAGGCAATAATCCTATCCATATTAATGTCAATGTGGAACCCTTAAACCCATGTGTGACTAATTCACCAAAGAGAACACCACCGTTTAGATAACCAAAGTTCAGAAGCAGCCAGACAATAGGAAGTACATGCACACAAGGAACACCAACCGGAGGATCCATTTTAGGCAACACTAGTCAAGTATCTAGACTGCGCGGAGGTAGTAGTTCAACGTTCAGAATGGAAGGACACGATCCTACCATAAGGTTACCAAAATATCGAGGAGAAGCAGCAGAAGACCGAGAGAAATACTTGTTCATTTGTGCAAAGATCTGGGAAGAAAAATAGATCACTAATGAAGATACCAAAGTTGCGCAGTTAGCTATTACACTAAGAGACTACGCATTAGATTGGTACATGAGTCTAGACGCAAACAGTGCCCCTAGGAGGACAAGGGCACTGACATAAATTAAGAAGTTACTGATAAACGAGTTCCAGAAGCCAAGTTCAGAGGATCAGTACATGAACGAGATGATTGAAATAAGACAGAAACCAGGAGAGTCTATATGGGATATTGACCAATGATTCAAATGGTTAAAAGGCAAGTTGAAGTATCTCATGACAGATATGCAACATTGACACCTATTTGTCAACTCATTTCTACCACACTTAAAATACCCATTGCGAAAAAAAAAGTTCCAGACGCAGGCAGCCCTGCAACTAGAAGAAAACCAATATCAATAGACATATCCATCTATCAAAGAATTGAAGGAGGACTTGAATAATCTAACGTTTTAGCTGAACCAGAAGAAGAACAAGGACAAACAAGAAGTTGTTTGGTGCACTACATGCAGGACAAAAGGACAACACAAGAATGAATGTCCAACATTCATGCAATATATGGCAGCAAGACTGCCAAATCCTTTACCAACATGAGGACTATGGTGAGAAATATGCAAGAAACTGGGTCATGACCCTTATCACTGCACGATGATGCAAAAAAACCAGACAGTCCCAAAGCATTCCTATTGCACCTTTTGCAAGTTAGTAGGCCACGACGACAAAGATTGTATAACTATGGAGTTGATGAGATAAAGGACATCATATGCATATAGAGTGCAGTAAAAAATGATGACTGGGAAAGCCGTGCCACAATTCAATCAAGTTCCAACTCCATACAACACTGCGCAGTAGCAGTATAGTACTGTGCAACAAGCATACAATAATGCGCAACCACAATACAATACATCACAACCTCTGTACAATATTGCATAGTATAATCAAGAACCTTAGTATAATGCGCCAAGAGGACATTGAGCAGGCTACCGAGGTGGAGGATGAGCCATAGGAGGTTTCAGACGAGGTAGAAGACTAGTGGTATGCCACAATTGTAAAAAACCAAGACATTATGCAAGAGAATGTCCGCTTCCACTAGCGACTTGTATGTATTATCTTGCATCGAACCATGATACAGAGGAATGTCCAACACTATTAGTAAAGATCCAGGAAAAGAGGAACCAAAACAAAAATAATGTTCAGTGGATATCAACCGAAGAAAGGGATGAAGGAATATCAACATAGTTACTCGTGGAGGAGAAAAAATAGGAAACGATGCCACTCGACAAGAGCCAACACAAAATCTATGGGTGAAAAAGAACGCCAAACCAATGAAACAGTTCGACGCGTAGAACGAGAAGACAATATTTAAGGAAGATAGACAAGAATTTTAGTAGGAAGACATGGCATCGACTTCAATTGCACAACAAAATAAGGAAGCACCAGAGTAGGAAATGCTTCCTCTACTGGATTATACCAACGAACTACAATCCATGGGACAAGTAAGTACAATCAAAGGATTTTTGCAATCATGTGTAAAAGTATTAAATGATCCATCATTTGTGAAAATCTTGCAAAACATATTAGAAAAATGTAGTATAGAGACATAAGGCAAACTAGAACAAAAAATAGTCAATCACCTGCATAAAACAAGAAGAACCAGTAGGGAGTTCAGACTAAATGCCAACATCGAGGATTTCAACATGGGCGATATCATACTAGATTTAGGATCTGAATGTAATGTATTACCAAAGAAGACATGGAAATGCATGGGAGAGCCTACATTAGGATATTCACCTGTTCAATTGAAATTGGCAAACCAAAATTCAGAAATTACTTATTGGGGAAACACTTTAAGATGTTCAAAAATCACTCAACCCTGAAATACCTAGTCAAAAAGTGAGTGTTGGGGGGGAGAATCTATCATTGGTTACTATTATTTCAAGAATTTGACTTTGAATTAATAGTTAATACAAGAATATTGAATGCAGGACCTAACCACCTATCAAGGGTCACAAATGGAGAAGAACCTACAAACTTAGAGGACAACTTTCCAGAGACACAATTATTTTTAGTCTAGATCATTGATGAACACTTTGCAGATATCATTCAGTACTTGCGCACATGTATTGTGCTGCAAGAATATAACACCGTGCAGAAGAAAAACCTGGAACTCTGTGCTACCGACTATCAACTGATTGCAGGACACCTATAAAAAGTAGGTGTAGATAACATCTTACGAAGATATGTGTTATAACACGAAAGACCACAAGTTTTAGCAGAAGATCACGAAGTAATAACAGGAGGGAATTATGAAGGAAAAGCTACTGCACAGGACTATGGTGGTCGATGATTCACAGAGACTCGAAGGACTACTGTCAAAGATGTGATGTTTGTGAAAGAGTAGGCAAACCCATCAGAAGGGACACGATGCC
This sequence comes from Picea sitchensis, assembly GCA_010110895.2. NCBI lineage: Eukaryota > Viridiplantae > Streptophyta > Pinopsida > Pinales > Pinaceae > Picea > Picea sitchensis. The sequence goes on along the minus strand of SNQJ01S0263309.1, from coordinate 19,285 downwards.
ATTACAACCACAAGTAACATTGTAGGCATTCGAAAAGTGGGAAATAGACTTTGTGGGACCAATCAACCCACGAGCAAAAATAACAGGAGCTAGGTACATTATCATCGTGATAGAGTACCTAACAAGATGGGCAGAAGCCGCACCAGTGAAGGATTGCAGTGCAGAAACAACAATGCACTTTTTATTTGAACAAGTAATCACTTGATTTGGGTGCCCAAGAATTTTGATGAGTGACCAAGACACACACTTCATAAACAACACTATCAGTGCTATGACTGAAGAGTTTGAAGTCCATCATCAGAAGAGTACACCATATCACCCACATGCAAATGGCACAGTGGAAGCATTTAACAAAATTATGGAGAATGCGCTGACAAAGATCTGCAACATTAATAGGGACGACTGGGACCTGAAAGTACCAACAGTACTATGGGCCTACAGGACTACGTGAAAAAATTTGACAGGGAACACGCCATTTAAACTGGTCTATGGCCAAGAAGCAGTGGTGCCATTAGATTTTTTAGTACCAAGCTTGCACGTAGCAGCCATTACACACATGACAAAACGAGGTGTAGTACAAGAATGATTGAATCAGTTAATGACCATGGAAGAAGACCGGATCTTAGCAGGGTTCCACCAACATGTTCAGAAAGAGAGAGACAAAGCTTGGCACGATAGGAACATCAAGAAGAAAAATTTCAAGAAAGGAGATCTAGTACTGATGTATGACAACAAATCGCTTCAGCACCCAGAAAAGCTAAGAATGCACTGGCTAGGACCATATGAAGTACAATCTGTGACAGATGGAGGAGATATACAGTTGAAAGACTTATCATGTGCATAACTTAGAGGGATGATTAATGGATCTGATTCAAGTTGTACAAGGACAGTCGAGCACCCACCGCATAGTAAAAAAAAGAAAAAAAGAAAAAACAGAATTGTAAATAGTACCAATAGAGGTGTAGTGCGGTGAAAGAAAGAAAGGGCATGTGCACTTAAGAACACAAACTCGGCAAGGAGAAGGAAAACAACCACATCCAAAGGGAAACAAGCGGGAAAAGGAAAGTCGATAAAAGAAATATGACAAGACAACATTAGGCAGAATTAAAGGACATAAAGGACTGATGGGATGCCACATTAATCGTGCCAACTGGATATGGAAAGGTAGAGTAATGGCAAGTACGAAACCGTCGGAGGTGCATTGAACCCATAATTATGGAAATATCCTCAACAAGTTTCATGCATTACCCATATAACACACGGATGCGGGAGCACAGAGTCTATTTGCGAAAAGAGAGTAGACAGAGAATGATAGAGGCTAAAAAGAACAGAGACGAGTTCATAGTGGTCATAGAGACCAGTCAAACCAAAAAAAAAATTTCCGTTCACCACTATGGCACCATGAAAGCCAACAGAAGCAAGCTAGATTGCCATACCAACCAGAGTTAAAAGCAGGTCACGAGTACATTTGGAAGAAAGTGAACAATAGCCGTCGAATATCACCAATGTCGATGAAATCCCATCTCCAGATACAACACTGATGAATCCTACACCTGTAGTGGAAGAAACCCAACAACCAGCATCGGAGGGCATAAATATTGATATAACGACAGAGGTAAAGGAGCCACAGAACTAGGAAGCAGAAACCATGAAGGAGGTGCAACCAGAGAACACTAGAGTAGCTCTGAAAGTCAATGGAATGACGATGAATCAGGAACCAACAATCAAGCGAGACGAGTCACAAACGACCATATAAGACCACCCATCGGAAGGAATAATCGAAGATGTCACATGTCACCTAGAGTGGTACTCTGAGGAAAAACCAGAAGCCACTGGAACTTCGAGCCATCCACCACCACCAAAGAAAGATAAGCTACAGGTACCTAGGCCACCTTGCAAGCAACCTCTCACAACAATCATTCTACCACATATACCAGATGGGGTACAGGTAGGACTAGACCTACTGGGTCATATATGGAAGCTCAAATACTCAGACCACGATGTTGTAGACACATACAAGTTTTCGTAACTTGCAAAGAGGGTATACTTAGAGACTATGGGCACAGAATAAATTGGGGAACCGATTGATCAACCACTCCGATGGGAAATCAGTTTGGAGAAAACATGAATTTTAGTTCTGTTGGACCTACCACATTTTGGCAGAGGTCAGTATGCAATTGCATGTGTCAAACAATTGTTAGCAGTCATGCATGGAGAGGACATATGGTTGGACAAGATTGTCTCGATAGATGTAGATCTTATTACCATCATAACAGGATTGCCATCTAGGGGCATGGATCCCACACGGTTTCTTGACGATAAATCCAGGGAGAAAGAACTAGCAGAAGAGATGAAGAAGAAATATGGTACCGACAGGGGGACATGAGAGATCATTATCAAGAGAATGAACGATGCTGCAACACAATTGGGCGCAAAAATATTAGCCTGCAAGATGCTAAGAAAATACCTCAGGGAGGAAGTTTCGGTTGGAGTTGTCGCAGTTGCAGCTCAATGCACCGGGGGAACCTCAGTGAGCTGGGCACCATATCTATTGAACTTGTTCTTGGATGACTGTAAGGATGGGTAGGATCTCGGAACAAAGTTAATAACCTTTATGGGATGAAAGGAACCAAGGTATGTAACTTTTTGTACCCGACCCAAGCCAAATTAGGGAGCACAATACTTATTGATGAAAGCCACGTAATATGTGAGGAACAAAAGGATGAATAGGTTCATATTTGAAGGATATCTACGTGACTTGTAGGAAGCCATCAAAAAAATGTGGAGAATAACACCAGAGGTTGTCGCGCGATATAGAGACATTGAAAACTTAGGGCCACATGACATACAATGTGGATATAGGCGCGGAAGGATCCTGATAAGCACTGGCTACAGATGCGCTACTATAGCACAGAGGTCGAAATCGACTTGGTAATCAAAGACTGGGAAGATGAGTGGAGGATTCCAGTCCTCACCCAGGATTTTCCAGAAAGAACAACATAAGAAGAGGTAGGGTAGGGAGAAACACAACCTTAAGAAATCTAGGTGCCCCAAGAAATGAAGAACAAGCCAGGGAAAAACAACACAGACAAACGAAGGGACAACGAGGATAGGGACCCAGAACATGAAGAAGGATAAGACACAACTGACCAAAGAGAAGCAGAAACAAGCTGAGGCCGCGCACAGGACTACACCAAGTCCCAACCCACATGAAATGGATGGAAATAAGAGGCCAACCACGCAGACAGGGGGAGCGCATAATAATATGAAGGCGCAAAGAACACCTCCAGACTATATGATCACGAAGGACGATGGAGAGATGATAGCCCGAATGGTCCAGGATAGTCTAGCTAAGAATTTTGACCATGCTACGCACCACAGAGATAGGATCCAGGAGGAGCTAGAAGACATGCGACATCTCCTCCAGAAAATCGAGGAAATGCAGGCAGTAAGCAACAGTAGGGGAACAAAACCATCAACACCACAGACAGAGGAAAGAGTAGAAGAACAAGAACGATATCTAGTCCATGCATTACTGTAGCCGAACACAACATTCCACATCACACCTAGTATGCTGCACATGGACAAGATTATGGGGCGGACACCCTTGAGGGACTTAAGCCAAATACAACCACTGTTGATGTGGATTCCATCCAGGGCATTACACAAGTTGAAAGTTAGTGTAAACCACAAGGTACAGTCTCCCACACATAAAGAATTAGTTGAATTGCAGAAGGTAATAGAAAAATGAGACATGATGGAAATAGTCTATGAGTAGGCTAAGTTAGAGACCCAGGAGGAAAGGGAGCGCATAAAAGGACTGGACCATAAAGTGGCAAGAACTTACGAGAAGATACCATAGGCTGCACAGAGGGATGAAATCACAACAACTGAAAAGATTGATCAGATTGTCCAAGCAATCGATCAATATCAGAAGGAGATAGAGAATCTCCGAGAACATCTCACACCAACCACTCCACCAGTAGTGAAGGAGTAAAGGAAGAAAGAAGCAACAATGAAGCTGCAGAAGATAGAGAAACAGGTAAGCACAACAACTGACTTGTTCGATAAAGCAACACAACTTTGGACAAAGTTAGAGGAGGATCAACAGGTCCAAAAGTGGGACAAGGGAGAGGAAAGGATCAACACAACAATCCAAGATCTCAAGCAGAGGAAGAAGACAATGCCAATCATAGAAAGCATCAAAGGGGTGCAGGACATGAAGAAATTACAGGCAGAGCTCATCATTGCGCAAACACAGAAACAAGAGCGTCAGGATCAAATGGAACCATTGCAAGAGCGGGTAGAAGAAGTATTGGCACAGGCAGAGGTATCCAAGACACATATATCTCATACACAATCAAAGTGCGTGGAATTGATCAGTGACTAAATCACAGTCTAGATAGTGGACACACTCAAGGAGAAGACTGCGTAGGTGCAAACACAAGCAACAGAGCTCAAGGAAATGTTCCAGGCGATGACCAAGGATATCAAGGAAGCACACAAAGGTTAGGTGTCTCGGGATGAGCCACATGTCAGTGTTAGGGGCCTATTGGAGGTAGACCAAAGTGGAAAAGTAAGGCATTTTTGAGAAAGAAAGTGTGCACAAGCAAAACGACAGCTGGAAGGAAGCATAACACGTGCGCATGAAAGTAATTCTGGACAAGAAAAGCGACAACTGGAAGGAAGCACAACATGCGCGAATGAAGGGAAGACCTAATGATGTTAGGGTTAGGGTTTTGGTAATGTATTGTAATGGCTAAAGAGACAGAAGCATATAAATATAGATACTTAGGTATCATAGGGGGTTCGGTTTGGATTATTGTTGTTACCATTTTTAGTTATGCATGAGTTGATGCAATATGTAATATTTTTTTTACAATCTATTTTGTGTAAGTTGTTGAGCTAGAGAAGATGCAGGAGGGTAGGTCTTGAGGGTTAGATCACAGGCTAAGGAGCCTGGTGCGATCTAGTTCGCCTGATATAGATCTTAACCGACGAGGAAGAGTTGTAAGCGTGCAACACGTAGTGACAGAACGACTATAATAAAAGAGCTAAGAGACAAATATTTGTGGACATAGCCCAGGAGGGAGTGAACCATGGGAACACCTGTTGTATTTGATGAATGTTTGCATATCTTTATTGTCTTTAGTAGTTATTGTTATGCTTAATATACGAGTTGTTATATTCCTTGCTTAGTCACAAATGACAATATATTGCATTTACAGTTATAATAATGGTTTGATATTAAGTCCTCATATCTCACACTCAATCCTAGGCTGTAAACACATGAGTCTTACAACCACCCATTAAAGTTATCTCGAGTGAGACTGCACAACGCATTATGTGTGTTGTTTTTCCTGCTGGTTTACCAGGAGGGCCGATAGTTTTAGAGGATTTGTTGGAGACCTAAATAGACATGAACCCTGGGTCAATAAAATCAGATAGAATAGGAGAGTAAGGAAGAGTCAACCAACAAATTTTCTTACTCAAAAGGTGTGGTCGTGAAACTAGTAATGTTATGACTCAACAAGTAAAGTAAATGAATACAATGCAAAGTCCTAACTTCAATTTCCAATAGATGATATGATTCCTAAAAAATGCAATTTTCAATTCAAATATGCAATTCTAAATAAAAATACAATCTTTCTTTACATGCACTAAGATAAATGACAAAGACTCAAAAGATCAAAATGCCAATCAATTTAAAATGCCTAATATTTTTGTATTTTCAATATAAGGAAAATGAAAATGCAAGGACTGAATAGTATCTTGATATAAAGATTCTACTGTTTATAGGCAGAGACAACCCAAGTAGGATATCAAGGAGAAAAACACCTAGCCCAATATACAAGGACAATCAAATTGAAAATATGATGAGAAAGGCATCGCCCAAAAATTCAACCAAAGACTAGTTTCCTGTAGAGACCCAAGAAGACTCAACAATCATCAAAACCTACCCAACAACCACCTAACCCAACAACCAAGCAACAAAGGTTGATGTACATGACTGTTCAAGGGAAAAGCTTGTATGTATGCAGTTTGCAGAAGGACAACATGCATATGTACATGACTGTCAAGAAAAAACCCACGTATATGTGTCAAAACACAACTAGGCTAAGGAGAAGGTTGAACAACTGAGAACCAGATTGAACAAAAGGTTTCAAGAGATCATACGACAAAAAAATCAATATGAATGAGATTAATCTAAAGAGAAAAACACTCCAAACCACAAAAATAAGATTGATTCCCCAGTATGGTCACCAATTCTGTTACGAGGAAAATATCTCTATGGCTAGGTAAACCACAATAGATGGAAATGAATGCAGAAACCAACTCTACTCTCAAGTATGCTATATAAACAAATATGCTAGAGAGACAAGATAAAAGGCCCACCTCGTCTAGACGTTCAATGAAGTCCACCGTTGAGCACTTGACCCAAAGCAATATACCTGCAACTAGTCCTCACCAACCAAGCAACACAAGCATATGGTGATAATATATGATGTTAGCACATTCAATAGCATAATCCATCAACATTCATAACAAATTTGCCCATGGAATAATAATTCGAATATTTGCAAGATGTCAATTGGACGAGAAAAGAGTATTTCTATTAAGATATAATCAACATAAGTGAATAAGTTACAGACTTCCGTGTAGGCACGGTTCGAAACTGATAAATTAAGTTCCTTCCAGTTGGGCCTCTACCACTTCAATCCTCCACCAAAGGCAAGCTCATGTAAAAGAGACAATGGATTTATCGATCAACAAGGGAAGAGCTTGGGGGTTGAATGATGTGTTCAGACTCAAATGATAAAGGGATGCAGACTCAATGTGAAGTGAATAATTCCTCCAGAGTAAATTGTCTCTCAAAGTTGAATTCTTTCTCCTCTTTTCCATAGCTCGGATTTGGCCCATTTATATCCTTCAAGTGGAACTGAAGGGCTGAGTTGGAATGTTTCCAGTATATGGAAGGCCAAGGATCATCGATCTTGTGTCGTGACATGGAAACACGACACCATTTTTCATTTTTGGGCACATTTCCCATTGTACACGGGCTGTAGTGTTGCAACCTGCATATACACATGTTGTATAGTAGGCAAGGTGCGTATATGTGGAAAAATTGTATTTTTAGATCAGGGATTTTCAAAATAGGACTTCAAGTCTGCATAGGGAAATGGAAAAAGGCCTTCTGTGAAAGTTTGCATGGGGTGAGGACACTCTCTATAACAACAGGGCTGACCTCAATAACTCATAATATAATTAATAATTACCATATTAATTATATTTTACTCTAATTATCTTTCACTTTATGGTGGGGTCGATCTATACCCTTTACATCACAAGTAGGGTTACAGGTAAGTCTGAATCTTGTACAATATAGAAAGGGATCTCATATACGCACTAGTGCTCAACCACTAGGGGCACATCCATATATGCTCAGCCACAAGGAAGTACACATCTCTATCTCACTGCGTCTCACAGGAGAACCACATTCACTAGTGCTCAACCACTAGGATCACATTCACATGTGCTCAGCCATAGATATGTACAAATCAACAGATATATTTCTCACCATGTTACACATGAGAATAATCTGGAGAATCATCTCAACTCTCTGTAGAGAGGAGGCCAATACATTATTTCATCTATGTCTCAGAACGATACACCCAACTCATGGGCTTCCCCACACAGGGGCACACAACATTCCATCTCTGTCTTATAGATGAACCACATACCTAGCTCATGGGATTCCCTACAAAGGGGCACACACCATTCCATCTCCATCTCAGAGAGGAACCACACACCCAACTAATGGGATTCACCACCTCACACAGGGGCACAACGCTCCATCTATGTCTCAGAGAGGAACCACACACCCATCTCATGGGCACACCCAACTCATGGGATCTATCTCACCCCACACAGGGGCACACACAATGTTCCTTCCCTGTCTTAGAGAGAAACAACACACCCATCTGATGGGCACACCCAACTCATGGGATCTCTCTCAGGCCGACTCATTCAGTTTATGTCCTGGATGATGTCTCACACAACTTTAATCATCAACACTCCTTCTCAGCTAGGGAGGCATTCTCCACCAGGCCAAGTATCTCACAAAAGTACTCAAACTTCGTCTTGGATGTAATCCTCAACACTCCCTCTCATCTACTGAGGTAATCTTCACTTGGCCATGTCTCTCACGAAAGTCCTCGAACTTTGTTTTAGCAAGCGGTTTGGTGAAGATATCTATAATCTTCTCATGTGTAGGAAGGTACTACACGTATACTTCTTTCCTCTACAACATGTCTCTGATATAACAATATTTTATCTCAATGTGTTTCGATCTATCATGAAACACATGATTCTCAAAGAGCTTCACACAGCTTTGGATATAATAATAGAATCCATCTCATGATCAAATAAATATGTCAGAGGCTTGCGAAGCAACACTGCTCCATGAACTTCCATACTCAATGCTATATACTCTGATTCTGCGGTACTCAAGGCCACATATTTCCTGTTGCACCAAGAAACCATGGAAAACCCCAAGGTAAAACAACAATCAGATGTGCTCTTCTAGTTCACTATACTTTATGCCCAATCTGTATTGGCATATTCCTACAAACTCAATTTTTCACTGGAGGCATATTTCATGCCATATCCAACTATGCCTG
>SNQJ01S0263309.1:0-10594 GCA_010110895.2 Picea sitchensis | reverse complement strand
GAACTGGAAGAAGACCTATTCATTGCAGGATTTCACCACCAGGTTCATAAGGAAAGAGAGAAGGCCTACCACGACAGACACATAAAAAAGAAGGTATTTAAGCAAGGTGATTTGGTACTAGTATATGACAGTAAGTTCATGAAGCATCCTGGGAAGTTCAGAACAGATTGACTTGGGCCATATGAGGTTTCCTATGTTATAGAAGGAGGAGTTTCGCAGTTGAAGACTTGGAATGGAGAATGGAAGGAAGGTTTGGTGAATGCAAGCTAGTTGAAATTATATTATGAAAACCAACTGCCTCACAGCCCTCAATAAACACATGAGGAAAAGGTTCTAGGTACCAGGTGCAGTTGAAAATGGGTACCAGACACAGAAAATATAGTCTGCACAAGGAAGGAAGGGAGGACTTAAGCTGGAAGCAAAGCCTACCATGCGCAGTCTGAAGTCGAAGTAAAGGAGGAAGTTGATATCTGAAGTGCCTCGAGATGAGTCACAGGTGAGTGTTGGGGGCCTATTGGCCCTTGATTATGGAATCAAGAGAAGATCAAGGAAGAAAAGGAAAAATGTGAACTGTGTGGAAGACACAGTGACTATTACTGGGTCGAAGTAAGCAAAAGAGAAAAAAATATGGAGCAAAGTAAGAGAAATAAATACATTGGACAAGGAGATCGAGGATGAAAAATCAGCAAGGAAAAAATATTTTGGACAACTCAGCAAGAGGAAAAAGCTACCATTTGATGCTTTAGAGCACCGTGTGAGAAGGAAGGAAAGACAGGCTGGCGAAGCCCTAAAAACGCGGGTCAAGTTGACCTAGGGTTTTAAACACCTAGGGTTTTTGTATCTAGGGTTTTGACACTTAGGTCTCATCCTAAGGATGTTGGTGATCTATTGTAATGTATAAATAGAGGTCTAAAGGACCTGGGATGGGTTGTTGTTGTTGTTGTTGTTGCTATGTCGTTTTAGTTTTGTTATTGGTGTGAGCGATTATTATTGTGTGAGAGAGAAGTGCTAAGAGTAAGAGCCTTCTGGTATTGTAAGATATTCAGATAGGTGTGGAGATCAATCCTACAGTTGGGTGCACAGGAAGGGGAGAGACAGAGAGGAGAAGAAAGAAGATATTATAGCTAAGAGCACAGACAAGAACTGTATGCTTCATCTTAATATATTATAAAGCATAGTTCTATGAAAGTATCCCTAGAGAGAGGGTGACCACGTATATCTTGTGTTGTGTGTGATTGATGCTCTGTTCTTTGTCATTTGATATATTGTTATTTTCATTATTGTGTTAGAGCTGATAAATAGTTGTGTGGAGTAGATTTGAACTGGTAAGTGATATATAATTGGTGTATTTCTCTTGTATTAGATCCACCTAGTATTTCCTTTGGTTGTAGACATCTCTGTCCTGCAACCCCCCCATAGCTACTTTAGGTGAGACTGCATCTGCCTCACATGTGTTGTCAAAAGGGCCGATAGTTAGGGCTTGTTGGTGCGCTCTTGGAGCTGAACCCTAGGTCTGCCCCTATGCCAACAAGGAAAATATACAATGAGGATTTTAAAAGATATTCAGTATGACAGAATGCAAATCTATGTCTACACCAATGGTCATGGATTTGACGAAAATAAATGATGATGATTCAGACGAGATTGATCCACATGTGTACCGGCAGTTGATTTGATCATTGATGTATCTTGTGAACAATAGACCTAATATATGTTATGTAGCAAGTGTGCTTACTCAATCCATGAGTCAGCCGAGACAGACTCACTGGATAGTAGTAAAGCATGTATTCATATATATAGCAGGCATAGTTGGATATGGCATGAAATATGCCTCCAGTGAAAAATTGAGTTTGTAGGAATATGCCAATACAGATTGGGCATAAAGTATAGTGAACTAGAAGAGCACATCTGATTGTTGTTTTACCTTGGGGTTTTCCATGGTTTCTTGGTGCAACAGGAAATATGTGGCCTTGAGTACCGCAGAATCAGAGTATATAGCATTGAGTATGGAAGTTCATGGAGCAGTGTTGCTTCGCAAGCCTCTGACATATTTATTTGATCATGAGATGGATTCTATTATTATATCCAAAGCTGTGTGAAGCTCTTTGAGAATCATGTGTTTCATGATAGATCGAAACACATTGAGATAAAATATTGTTATATCAGAGACATGTTGTAGAGGAAAGAAGTATACGTGTAGTACCTTCCTACACATGAGAAGATTATAGATATCTTCACCAAACCGCTTGCTAAAACAAAGTTCGAGGACTTTCGTGAGAGACATGGCCAAGTGAAGATTACCTCAGTAGATGAGAGGGAGTGTTGAGGATTACATCCAAGACGAAGTTTGAGTACTTTTGTGAGATACTTGGCCTGGTGGAGAATGCCTCCCTAGCTGAGAAGGAGTGTTGATGATTAAAGTTGTGTGAGACATCATCCAGGACATAAACTGAATGAGTCGGCCTGAGAGAGATCCCATGAGTTGGGTGTGCCCATCAGATGGGTGTGTTGTTTCTCTCTAAGACAGGGAAGGAACATTGTGTGTGCCCCTGTGTGGGGTGAGATAGATCCCATGAGTTGGGTGTGCCCATGAGATGGGTGTGTGGTTCCTCTCTGAGACATAGATGGAGCGTTGTGCCCCTGTGTGAGGTGGTGAATCCCATTAGTTGGGTGTGTGGTTCCTCTCTGAGATGGAGATGGAATGGTGTGTGCCCCTTTGTAGGGAATCCCATGAGCTAGGTATGTGGTTCATCTATAAGACAGAGATGGAATGTTGTGTGCCCCTGTGTGGGGAAGCCCATGAGTTGGGTGTATCGTTCTGAGACATAGATGAAATAATGTATTGGCCTCCTCTCTACAGAGAGTTGAGATGATTCTCCAGATTATTCTCATGTGTAACATGGTGAGAAATATATCTGTTGATTTGTACATATCTATGGCTGAGCACATGTGAATGTGATCCTAGTGGTTGAGCACTAGTGAATGTGGTTCTCCTGTGAGACGCAGTGAGATAGAGATGTGTACTTCCTTGTGGCTGAGCATATATGGATGTGCCCCTAGTGGTTGAGCACTAGTGCGTATATGAGATCCCTTTCTATATTGTACAAGATTCAGACTTACCTGTAACCCTACTTGTGATGTAAAGGGTATAGATCGACCCCACCATAAAGTGAAAGATAATTAGAGTAAAATATAATTAATATGGTAATTATTAATTATATTATGAGTTATTGAGGTCAGCCCTGTTGTTATAGAGAGTGTCCTCACCCCATGCAAACTTTCACAGAAGGCCTTTTTCCATTTCCCTATGCAGACTTGAAGTCCTATTTTGAAAATCCCTGATCTAAAAATACAATTTTTCCACATATACGCACCTTGCCTACTATACAACATGTGTATATGCAGGTTGCAACACTACAGCCCGTGTACAATGGGAAATGTGCCCAAAAATGAAAAATGGTGTCGTGTTTCCATGTCACGACACAAGATCGATGATCCTTGGCCTTCCATATACTGGAAACATTCCAACTCAGCCCTTCAGTTCCACTTGAAGGATATAAATGGGCCAAATCCGAGCTATGGAAAAGAGGAGAAAGAATTCAACTTTGAGAGACAATTTACTCTGGAGGAATTATTCACTTCACATTGAGTCTGCATCCCTTTATCATTTGAGTCTGAACACATCATTCAACCCCCAAGCTCTTCCCTTGTTGATCGATAAATCCATTGTCTCTTTTACATGAGCTTGCCTTTGGTGGAGGATTGAAGTGGTAGAGGCCCAACTGGAAGGAACTTAATTTATCAGTTTCGAACCGTGCCTACACGGAAGTCTGTAACTTATTCACTTATGTTGATTATATCTTAATAGAAATACTCTTTTCTCGTCCAATTGACATCTTGCAAATATTTGAATTATTATTCCATGGGCGTATTTGTTATGAATGTTGATGGATTATGCTATTGAATGTGCTAACATCATATATTATCACCATATGCTTGTGTTGCTTGGTTGTTGAGGACTAGTTGCAGGTATATTGCTTTGGGTCAAGTGCTCAACGGTGGACTTCATCGAACGTCTAGACGAGGTGGGCCTTTTATCTTGTCTCGCTAGCATATTTGTTTATATAGCATACTTGAGAGTAGAGTTGGTTTCTGCATTCATTTCCATCTATTGTGGTTTACCTAGCCATAGAGATATTTTCCTCGTAACAGAATTGGTGACCATACTAGGGAATCAATCTTATTTTTGTGGTTTGGAGTGTTTTTCTCCTTAGATTAATCTCATTCATATTGATTTTTTTGTCGTATGATCTCTTGAAACCCTTTGTTCAATCTGGTTCTCAGTCGTTCAGCCTTCTCCTTAGCCTAGTTGTGTTTTGACACATATACGTGGGTTTTTTCTTGACAGTCATGTACATATGCATGTTGTCCTTCTGCAAACTGCATACATACAAGCTTTTCCCTTGAAAAGTCATGTACATCAACCTTTGTTGCTTGGTTGTTGGGTTAGGTGGTTGTTGGGTAGGTTTTGATGATTGTTGAGTCTTCTTGGGTCTCTATAGTGACTGTTAAGGATCTGTGGAATGACAAGAAACTAGTCTTTGGTTGAATTTTTGGGCGATGCCTTTCTCATCATCTTTTCAATTTGATTGTCCTTGTATATTGGGCTAGGTGTTTTTCTCCTTGATATCCTACTTGGGTTGTCTCTGCCTATAAACAGTAGAGTCTTTATATCAAGATACTATTCAGTCCTTGCATTTTCATTTTCCTTATATTGAAAATAAAAAAATATTAGGCATTTTAAATTGATTGGCATTTTGATCTTTTGAGTCTTTGTCATTTATCTTAGTGCATGTAAAGAAAGATTGTATTTTTATTTAGAATTGCATAGTTGAATTTAAAATTTCATTTTTTAGGAGTCATATCATCTATTGGAAATTGAAGTTAGGACTTTGCATTGTATTCATTTACTTTACTTGTTGATTCATAACATTACTAGTTTCACGACCACACCTTTTGAGTAAGAACATTTGTTGGTTGACTCTTCCTTACTCTCCTATTCTATCTGATTTTATTGACCCAGGGTTCATGTCTATTTAGGTCTCCAACAAATCCTCTAAAACTATTGGCTCTCCTGGTAAACCAGCAGGAAAAACAACACACATAATGCGTTGCGCAGTCTCACTCGAGATAACTTTAATGGGTGGTTGTAAGACTCATGTGTTTACAGCCTAGGATTGAGTGTGAGATATGAGGACTGAATATCAAACCATTATTATAATTGTAAATGCAATATATTATCATTTGTGACTAAGCAAGGAATATAACAACTCGTATATTAAGCATAACAATAACTACTAAAGACAATAAAGATATGCAAACATTCATCACATACAACAGGTGTTCCCATGGTTCACTCCCTCCTGGGCTATGTCCACAAATATTTGTCTCTCAGCTCTTTTATTATAGTTGTTCTGTCACTACGTGTTGCACGCTTACAACTCGTCCTCGTCGGTTAAGATCTATATCAGGCGGACTAGATCGCACCAGGCTCCTTAGCCTATGATCTAACCCTCAAGACCTACCCTCCTGCGTCTTCTCTAGCTCAACAACTTACACAAAATAGATTGTACAACAAAATATTACATATTGCATCAACTCATGCATAACTAAAAACGGTAACAACAATAATCCAAACCGAACCCCCTATGATACCTAAGTATCTATATTTATATGCTTCTGTCTCTTTAGCCATTAAAATACATTACCAAAACCCTAACCCTAACATCGTTAGGTCTTCCCTTCATTCGCGCATGTTGTGCTTCCTTCCAGTTGTCGCTTTTCTTGTCCACAATTTCTTTCATGCGCACATGTTATGCTTCCTTCCAGCTGTCGTTTTGCTTGTGCACACTTTCTTTCTCAAAAATGCCTTACTTTTCCAGTTCGGTCTGCCTCCAATAGGCCCCTAACACTGACATGTGGCTCATCCCGAGACACCTAACCTTTGTGTGCTTCCTTGATATCCTTGGTCATCGCCTGGAACATTTCCTTGAGCTCTGCTGCTTGTGTTTGCACCTACGCAGTCTTCTCCTTGAGTGTGTCCACTATCTAGACTGTCATTTAGTCACTGATCAATTCCACGCACTTTGATTGTGTATGAGATATATGTGTCTTGGATACCTCTGCCTGTGCCAATACTTCTGCTACCCACTCTTGCAATGGTTCCATTTGATCCTGACGCTCTTGTTTCTGTGTTTGCGCAGTGATGAGCTCTGCCTGTAATTTCTTCATGTCCTGCACCCCTTTGATGCATTCTATGATTGGCATTGTCTTCTTCCTCTGCTTGAGATCTTGGATTGTTGTGTTGATCCTTTCCTCTCCCTTGTCCCACTTTTGGACCTGTTGATCCTCCTCTAACTTTGTCCAAAGCTGTGTTACTTTATCGAACAAGTCAGTTGTTGTGCTTACTTGTTTCTCTATCTTCTGCAGCTTCATTGTTGCTTCTTTCTTCCTTTACTCCTTCACTACTGGTGGAGTGGTTGGTGTGAGATGTTCTCGGAGATTCTCTATCTCCTTCTGATATTGATCGATTGCTTGGACAATCTGATCAATCTTTTCAGTTGTTGTGATTTCATCCCTCTGTGCAGCCTATGGTATCTTCTCGTAAGTTCTTGCCACTTTATGGTCCAGTCCTTTTATGCGCTCCCTTTCCTCCTGGGTCTCTAACTTAGCCTACTCATAGACTATTTCCATCATGTCTCATTTTTCTATTACCTTCTGCAATTCAACTAATTCTTTATGTGTGGGAGACTGTACCTTGTGGTTTACACTAACTTTCAACTTGTGTAATGCCCTGGATGGAATCCACATCAACAGTGGTTGTATTTGGCTTAAGTCCCTCAAGGGTGTCCGCCCCATAATCTTGTCCATGTGCAGCATACTAGGTGTGATGTGGAATGTTGTGTTCGGCTACAGTAATGCATGGACTAGATATCGTTCTTGTTCTTCTACTCTTTCCTCTGTCTGTGGTGTTGATGGTTTTGTTCCCCTACTGTTGCTTACTGCCTGCATTTCCTCGATTTTCTGGAGGAGATGTCGCATGTCTTCTAGCTCCTCCTGGATCCTATCTCTGTGGTGCGTAGCATGGTCAAAATTCTTAGCTAGACTATCCTGGACCATTCGGGCTATCATCTCTCCATCGTCCTTCGTGATCATATAGTCTGGAGGTGTTCTTTGCGCCTTCATATTATTATGCGCTCCCCCTGTCTGCGTGGTTGGCCTCTTATTTCCATCCATTTCATGTGGGTTGGGACTTGGTGTAGTCCTGTGCGCGGCCTCAGCTTGTTTCTGCTTCTCTTTGGTCAGTTGTGTCTTATCCTTCTTCATGTTCTGGGTCCCTATCCTCGTTGTCCCTTCGTTTGTCTGTGTTGTTTTTCCCTGGCTTGTTCTTCATTTCTTGGGGCACCTAGATTTCTTAAGGTTGTGTTTCTCCCTACCCTACCTCTTCTTATGTTGTTCTTTCTGGAAAATCCTGGGTGAGGACTGGAATCCTCCACTCATCTTCCCAGTCTTTGATTACCAAGTCGATTTCGACCTCTGTGCTATAGTAGCGCATCTGTAGCCAGTGCTTATCAGGATCCTTCCGCGCCTATATCCACATTGTATGTCATGTGGCCCTAAGTTTTCAATGTCTCTATATCGCGCGACAACCTCTGGTGTTATTCTCCACATTTTTTTGATGGCTTCCTACAAGTCACGTAGATATCCTTCAAATATGAACCTATTCATCCTTTTGTTCCTCACATATTACGTGGCTTTCATCAATAAGTATTGTGCTCCCTAATTTGGCTTGGGTCGGGTACAAAAAGTTACATACCTTGGTTCCTTTCATCCCATAAAGGTTATTAACTTTGTTCCGAGATCCTACCCATCCTTACAGTCATCCAAGAACAAGTTCAATAGATATGGTGCCCAGCTCACTGAGGTTCCCCCGGTGCATTGAGCTGCAACTGCGACAACTCCAACCGAAACTTCCTCCCTGAGGTATTTTCTTAGCATCTTGCAGGCTAATATTTTTGCGCCCAATTGTGTTGCAGCATCGTTCATTCTCTTGATAATGATCTCTCATGTCCCCCTGTCGGTACCATATTTCTTCTTCATCTCTTCTGCTAGTTCTTTCTCCCTGGATTTATCGTCAAGAAACCGTGTGGGATCCATGCCCCTAGATGGCAATCCTGTTATGATGGTAATAAGATCTACATCTATCGAGACAATCTTGTCCAACCATATGTCCTCTCCATGCATGACTGCTAACAATTGTTTGACACATGCAATTGCATACTGACCTCTGCCAAAATGTGGTAGGTCCAACAGAACTAAAATTCATGTTTTCTCCAAACTGATTTCCCATCGGAGTGGTTGATCAATCGGTTCCCCAATTTATTCTGTGCCCATAGTCTCTAAGTATACCCTCTTTGCAAGTTACGAAAACTTGTATGTGTCTACAACATCGTGGTCTGAGTATTTGAGCTTCCATATATGACCCAGTAGGTCTAGTCCTACCTGTACCCCATCTGGTATATGTGGTAGAATGATTGTTGTGAGAGGTTGCTTGCAAGGTGGCCTAGGTACCTGTAGCTTATCTTTCTTTGGTGGTGGTGGATGGCTCGAAGTTCCAGTGGCTTCTGGTTTTTCCTCAGAGTACCACTCTAGGTGACATGTGACATCTTCGATTATTCCTTCCGATGGGTGGTCTTATATGGTCGTTTGTGACTCGTCTCGCTTGATTGTTGGTTCCTGATTCATCGTCATTCCATTGACTTTCAGAGCTACTCTAGTGTTCTCTGGTTGCACCTCCTTCATGGTTTCTGCTTCCTAGTTCTGTGGCTCCTTTACCTCTGTCGTTATATCAATATTTATGCCCTCCGATGCTGGTTGTTGGGTTTCTTCCACTACAGGTGTAGGATTCATCAGTGTTGTATCTGGAGATGGGATTTCATCGACATTGGTGATATTCGACGGCTATTGTTCACTTTCTTCCAAATGTACTCGTGACCTGCTTTTAACTCTGGTTGGTATGGCAATCTAGCTTGCTTCTGTTGGCTTTCATGGTGCCATAGTGGTGAACGGAAATTTTTTTTTTGGTTTGACTGGTCTCTATGACCACTATGAACTCGTCTCTGTTCTTTTTAGCCTCTATCATTCTCTGTCTACTCTCTTTTCGCAAATAGACTCTGTGCTCCCGCATCCGTGTGTTATATGGGTAATGCATGAAACTTGTTGAGGATATTTCCATAATTATGGGTTCAATGCACCTCCGACGGTTTCGTACTTGCCATTACTCTACCTTTCCATATCCAGTTGGCACGATTAATGTGGCATCCCATCAGTCCTTTATGTCCTTTAATTCTGCCTAATGTTGTCTTGTCATATTTCTTTTATCGACTTTCCTTTTCCCGCTTGTTTCCCTTTGGATGTGGTTGTTTTCCTTCTCCTTGCCGAGTTTGTGTTCTTAAGTGCACATGCCCTTTCTTTCTTTCACCGCACTACACCTCTATTGGTACTATTTACAATTCTGTTTTTTCTTTTTTTCTTTTTTTTACTATGCGGTGGGTGCTCGACTGTCCTTGTACAACTTGAATCAGATCCATTAATCATCCCTCTAAGTTATGCACATGATAAGTCTTTCAACTGTATATCTCCTCCATCTGTCACAGATTGTACTTCATATGGTCCTAGCCAGTGCATTCTTAGCTTTTCTGGGTGCTGAAGCGATTTGTTGTCATACATCAGTACTAGATCTCCTTTCTTGAAATTTTTCTTCTTGATGTTCCTATCGTGCCAAGCTTTGTCTCTCTCTTTCTGAACATGTTGGTGGAACCCTGCTAAGATCCGGTCTTCTTCCATGGTCATTAACTGATTCAATCATTCTTGTACTACACCTCGTTTTGTCATGTGTGTAATGGCTGCTACGTGCAAGCTTGGTACTAAAAAATCTAATGGCACCACTGCTTCTTGGCCATAGACCAGTTTAAATGGCGTGTTCCCTGTCAAATTTTTTCACGTAGTCCTGTAGGCCCATAGTACTGTTGGTACTTTCAGGTCCCAGTCGTCCCTATTAATGTTGCAGATCTTTGTCAGCGCATTCTCCATAATTTTGTTAAATGCTTCCACTGTGCCATTTGCATGTGGGTGATATGGTGTACTCTTCTGATGATGGACTTCAAACTCTTCAGTCATAGCACTGATAGTGTTGTTTATGAAGTGTGTGTCTTGGTCACTCATCAAAATTCTTGGGCACCCAAATCAAGTGATTACTTGTTCAAATAAAAAGTGCATTGTTGTTTCTGCACTGCAATCCTTCACTGGTGCGGCTTCTGCCCATCTTGTTAGGTACTCTATCACGATGATAATGTACCTAGCTCCTGTTATTTTTGCTCGTGGGTTGATTGGTCCCACAAAGTCTATTTCCCACTTTTCGAATGCCTACAATGTTACTTGTGGTTGTAATGGCATCGTGTCCCTTCTGATGGGTTTGCCTACTCTTTCACAAACATCACATCTTTGACAGTAGTCCTTCGAGTCTCTGTGAATC
>SNQJ01S0263308.1:0-12102 GCA_010110895.2 Picea sitchensis | reverse complement strand
TCCTCGTCAAAATCTGTCTCTGTGTATATCTTATGTGTGAAAGATGCTCATTATTTATGTTTTCCATATGTAGTATAATATTGATGGTCACTTGGAGAAAGATTAAAAATGGTTCAATTGAATTAAAATTGTTTAAGCACAATAACAACTGATTCACCCCCCCCTCTCAGTTGTTTTAGTAATTTCAACAGAGAGTTGTGGTAACGTTTGTGATTAAAAATTTACATAAATCAAATCAACACCAAGTTGGAACTTAAGATTGTAGGACTCATGACATATAAGAACTAAACATTAATCACACCTGAAATGTAGTTAACTATTCTATGAAATATGGAATTGCCTCAAATTAAGAAATGAAACAATTACAGAATTAAATGAACACAATTGAAATGCTAAATCCTACTCCTAATGTTACTGGTGATACCTGAATAAGGAGGGGGCCCTAACCTCTTAGATAAGGAAATGGGATACCAAATTAGAATAGCATGAGTACTCAACATGATATCACACTAACAATAGAAGAAAAAGAGTTTTATTGCAGAAGTCTGAAATTTACAATAACAGTTGAATGTTATCACCAGAATAATTCTCCCCCAAACTCTAGGGAATTTTGGGTTCTTATATAGTGCAACTGATGTAAAAATTAACACAAAAGGATGGATGGAAAACCATGAGAATCGATTTTTTCATCCATTTACATTGGTATTGCCAAAGTTTAGTAAATATCGAGCATGTGTTGACTTGGATTAGATGAGCGAAAGTTGGTAAGCAAACTAACTTCTATTTTGGTTGTCCACTTTCCTCCTATCACCTTCCTATGTGAGGAATGTTCCCTGACTGTCAGTTTTTATATTGATTGTTGTGCTAGATGAATTTTTACTTGAAGTTGCAGCAATAGTATCATACTCAGAGTTGCAACAACAATATCATACTCATAGTTGCAGCAATTGTATTGTGCTTGGATTCACAACAACAGAGAGGAATTGCAGCCAATATAAGGAGTTGCATCTACTATAGGGTAGCCATTGTAATTTCTCCTGTATAGAAGTGTTAGTGCATGAAAGTAACAAGTTCCTTAAGAAATATGTAATAATAGCATAAAAATGGCATGTCGGGAAATATTCATACTTTGGTGAAAAGTGAGACAAAACTAGATAAGGAAGACATGAAAAAAGGGGATGATCAGTGGAAAATGGTAAGGAAAAAGATATTATATGGGTGTTGAAAGTATGCCATTTTAGGCACTCGTCATTTTCCCTGACCCAAAATTGTTGCATGTCCCTATGCAACCAACAATCTCTCAGGGTTAGAGAAATTGGGGTGTCCATGAAGGTCACTCACACTGCATTCTACCTCTTGTTCTTCCTCCTCCTTTTCACTTGTGTCATGCCTTGTTGTAAATCATCTATCTTCTATCAGTTCCTGCTCTATTTGGTCTGAGTGGCCTCATCAATTAACATAAATTGTGTGGCTTTGACAATTACTTCCCTTGTTTCCTTAATTTGAGTTATCTCTTGTAATTTGATGAAGGGTTCCCCTATAGAAAGAGGACTTGTTGCAGGGTAACCTGATCTTTCAGGTGCCTTTTGTTTATTAAGATCATCGTTCATTATTTTTAAGTTCATTTGTAGCTTTCAGTTCTTCATTCTCAACATTCTATTTTGTTTTACGAAAGATTCATAAATAGGTAAGGAGTGTGGAATGCTTACCTAAGATGTAGCAATAACTTTCCTCTTAGGATCAACAAAATCTATTTTTGGTTCTTTTTTTCCTGATTCTTGTGCATTAGAAAATTTATCTTCATAAGTGTTTTCTATTGTGCCAGCAAGAGTTTGTGGATGAGCTTGTGGGCTGGTAGAGTGCTCTGGTTCTGTGATTTTTGAGTCTTGAAAGAGTGTTCCTGAGGAGTTCTCTCTACTGGTTCTTGTGGAATAACAGGAGCCTATACCTCATGTTTCTCCTTCTTTTGTGATAGATACTTTGTCTCTCATGCAACATGTTCTCCAGAAGGGCTCCCCACTAGTTCTTTTGGGACATTAGGAGATTTTTCTTCCGGTTCTTCTTCATGTGAATTTTCCCCAAGGAGGGAGATAAGACCTTCTCCAAGAGTTCCTTTTGTTAGTTCTTGTGTGTCATCAAAGGCCTCGTCGACTTCTAGGTTGGTACCCTCTATTGTTTTTTGTGTGTCAGTGGAGGATTTTATCTCGATTACTTCGTTTGCTTACTGGTCATCATTTTTTGCGTGTTCTTTCATCTCAGTAGGTTTTCACCTTTTGCACTGAGTTGTAGTCATGTGGCTCATTCTTCTTTTCTTCAGAACATGAGGTTTCTTATTTTTGAACCCTATGACTCTCTTTGTAGGGGTTTTTCTAGAGGTCACATCAACATCATTTTCATTGCCTTCCTTTTTCATATTTGCAGCAAGATGGCCCCTTACCCTAGTTTTCATTCTGGGTTTCTTTGGTGGAGGAGTGTCAGCATCTGGGGTTGTTTTATCCATGACATTGTTACTTGGTGGTGGAGTTGCAGCCATGGCCTCTTCTAGTGTTGGAAGTGCAACCATTTCTTGATGGGATGCCTGAATTACAACCATTGCATCATTATAAAGTGTAACATGTGGTCATACAATACTATTACAAGTGTGGCCTTCCCTGTGCATGGCACGTTCCACCAATATCTTGATAATACCATGGTGTGAGACAACATCCCTAGGGTTATTTTCCAGTTGCACAAGTGTTTTCATTGTCTACAACATCTTGAATAGGAAGTATGGCATATTAATGGTTCATTTATGTGGGAGATGATCCATAAGTCTGATATGTTGGAGATAGAAGAACCCGTAGCATCATTCATAGTTAAAATATCATTTTACAAATATGGCCACATCTATACAGGGGTGTGGCAAGGACCATATTTCGAATCCTATTCCTTTCTTCACTAAAACCTCTCCATGCTCAAGGAATTACCTCAAAATTTCAGGTTGGGATGTCCTTTTGGTGTACCAAATCTCGCTTATTTGTGGTAAACTTATGGCTTCTTCCATTGTCTCCCCATTGAATTATACTTGAGAACTTGATACCATGGAGTGTTCATCTTTGAAATTCAAAGTGAATCCCAGAGCTACTTCATCATCATACTCCTGCAGGAATTGCACATATTCCATCCAAACGGATTGTTGCATATTTTTTCTAATGTGGTCATAGGACTTAACTAGCAATGCTTTTATAGGTTCCATGTGTATTAATGAGCCCCCCATGGTTCCTTCTTTATGTTAACTCTAATTGCTTATGATTGCATGAGATCTGGATGTTAATCGGGTGGGGAATTTTGAATTGCGATAATAATAGTGGTGGATATGGTAATGAGAGTGAAAGGTCGCAGATATGGAAATGATGGTGTAAGGTGGAAGTTCTAGTGGAATGATAATAGAAAACATGCCATTTAAAAATATTCATCACATATTCTTATTGGAACTCATACGTGTCTCTTCTTACCTCAAGTGGTTGTATGAGCATGGTGTTGATGAAGTTGTGATGGAAGAAATAGAGTCACATCAATGAGCTTAGCCAGAATTTCAGCATCAACATTGCTTATTCTATCCATCATAAGTGTAGTAACAACGACACATGTAAAGTGAAAGTTGCAAGCAGATTTGCAACAACGTGAGTTGTCGCGACAGAGTTATGACACTAAGAGTTGCAACAGTAGGTGTTTTGCCTCAGTTTTGTAGATGGGAATTGCAACATTGTTGTTGTGGACGCGATTTGTAGAAATAAAGTAAAGCTACAAGTGGAGTTTCAGCAGTGGGGATTATATAAAAGGGAGTTGCAACAACAGGGGTTGCAACAACAAGAATTGTAGAAAAGGATCTTGCAGTAAAGGGAGTTGCAGTAACAAGAATTGCAGTAAAGGAGTTTGCATCAAAGGGAGTTGCAACAAAATGATTTGCAACAAAGGAGTTTGCGGAAACAGGAGTTGCAACAAACAGATTTGCAACAACATTGTTCTCCCCTACATACCTTGAAAAAATATTATTAGAAAAAACAAGGCTTTATTAAAATTTCTTGAGAACGATCCTAACATAACCATCACAAAATCATGAAGTTCCTTTTTTATTTTTGAATGCACCAGCTAGGATGGTTTTCACATTTTTTTAAATAAGCCAACTAAGATGGTTTTCACATTTTGTTTAATGTTCCAAATAGGTTGGTTTTCACATTTTTTTTAGAAAGAAAATAAAATGAATTATCAAACAAGGATTCATTCTTCCTGAACGAATTCCAGATCATTGTCGGGCCATCCATTTACAATAATATTCCTCAAAAAGGCTTCCTTTGTTATGGGTTTATGATATAGGTGAATTCTATGTCCATTATCCATTAGACTAATTATGTCTTCACTTATGGTACATAGTTTGATGGCCCCACTATTATACACCATATCAATATCATGTGGACCAAGCCATCTGGTGAGAAATTTTCCCTTGAAATCCTTAAAACTAGAATCAAATAGTAATGCCTAGTCTCTTTCTTTCAACTTCTTTTTCTTGATATACTTATCATGCCACTTATCCCTTTGATGTTGTATCGTTATGGCTTGGTGTAAGGGATCTTATCGTAGTTTTTCCAACTCATTAATTGGAAGCAATATTTGTTTCTGAGCTTTTGATAGGTCCTAACCAAGTTGTATTGTTGTCCAATGTGTCTGGATTTTCATCTCAATGGGAATTATTTCTCTTGTACCATATACTAACTCATAAGGTGTGCAACCTATAGTAGTTCTCTAGGTTGTTTTGTAGGCCCATAAATCTTTGGGGAGTCTATCATCCCAATCCTGGAGGTGCATTCAGACGATTTTGGTGATCATAGTCTCAAGGATCTTATTAGTACCCTATACTTGTCCATTTACCTATTGGTGATATGGTGTTTTTACTTTATGCTTGATCTTCTAGTTGTCCATTAGGTATCTAACAATTTGTGACATGAACTGAGTTCCTTTGTCGATCACTATCTCTCGTGGTATCCCAAACCTTACGAATATCTCTTCATGGAGAAACTCCATTGCTTCATGTTTGGTTGCTACAGGAAGTTCCTTTGACTCCAACCATTTTGTGACATATTTTGTACAGACAAGGATGTAGGAGTATCAATGGGAATGGGTATTTATTAGTCACAAAAAAATAAAGTCCCATTTTTCAAAAGGTTCTAACACCATCTGTGGTTGTAGTGACATTTCATATGTTTGTAAGGGTCTACCCATGTACCTACATACAACACACCTCTTCACATATTCTTTGGCATATCTAAATATAGTGGGCCAATAATACCCCTGATGGGGTTCCTTTTACCCAGTTCTTTTATCAGTAAAATGGCCCCCGCATGGCCCATCATGACATGATTTTAGTATCTAATGGACTTCGTCTTCTCGTACATGTCTTATGATAATCAAATCAAGCCCAATGTAAAAGAAGCGGCGATCAATCCATGAAAATATTTCATTTTTCCTAACTATATTTTGTCCCTTTGTGGGATTCAGATGATGTGGGATCTTCCTACAACCAAAAAGTTAGTAATATCTGCAAACTATGGTGAGTTATTAGATGTTGCAAAGACATGTTTGTCTAGAAAGAAATATTCTACTGGAGGTTCATTTTCATTAAATGTTATTCTAGAAAGAAATTTATCAACTACATTATCTTTACCTGGTTTATCTAATATGGTAATATATAATTCTTGTAATAAAATAAACCGTCTAGTGACCATTCCATTGGTGATTGGTTTGTTCATTAAATACTTAATAGAAACATGATAAGTATGTAAGGTTACCAGATATCCTGTAATGTAGTGCATGAACTTGTTTATTGCATGAATAACAACAAGAAACTATATTTCAGATGCCATATAGTTTAATTCTATGGGTGAGAGATTATTGTTGACATAATAAATTTCATATGGCTCCTTTCCTTCTAGTTTTCCTAGAATGGATCCAATGGCAGTGTTTGATGCATCCATGGAAATATGAAACGGGAGGGACCAATCGAGCCCTCTTAAAACATAATCCTCTGATACTTTGATTTCTAGTTCATCAAGTGCATGCTAGCATGTCCTTATCCATACAAAATCAGTATCTTTGTTAAGTAAAGAAAATAATGGATGAGCAATTTGTGAAAATTTCCAATGAATTGACGGTAATAACCAACGAATCCCAAGAAATTGTGTACATGTGTTTGCAAAGTTGGAGTTGGAAAGTTTAATATTACATGTACTTTTGTTAGAATTACTTGGATACCTTTAGCTAAGATGTGGTGTCCTAGTACAGTGCCATTAGTTAACAACATCAAACATTTTTCATTATTGAGGGAAACATTTGATTCTTTACATCTTATCGATGTTTTCTCCAGGCTTGTCAATGCCTCATCAAATTCGTCCCCATATGTCAGGAAATCGTCCATATATATTTCCACACATTCATTAATTAAATAGAAGAATATACCAATAACATCTCATTTAAAGGTGGTGGGGGAATTGCATAACCTGAATGGTAGAACAAGATAGGAAATTTTTTCCAACAGATAGGTGAATGTTGTTTTGTCTTGATCTTTGGGTGCAATTTGGATTTTTGTATACCCACTGAATCTGTCGAGGAAAGAAAAGTGTTTCTTTATGACCAACGTATCCAAGACCTGGTCAATGAATGGGAGTGGGAAATGGTATTTTTTTGTTTCTTTGTTGAGTTCTCTATAGTCGACACAAATTCCCCATTCCCCATTTTTCTTTGGTACTATGACTAGAGGGGAGACCCATTGGCTATCAAACATTGGGTAGATGAAGTTGGATGTAATCACTTTCTGTAGATCCTGTTTGACTATGTATTTCAATGTTGGATTCATCCGACCCTAGCGTTAGAGGATGGGTTGGGATCCTTCCTTAATATATATGTGATGTGTGCATAGGTATGGATAGATTCCCTTCATGTCAAAGTAATCCTAGGTGAATGCATCATTGTGCTTTTTCATTACTTTAACCTATCACTCTTTTGTGGTTCAGTTAGTCCCTGGTTTATTTTCAAGGTTTTCCCTAGGATAATTTCTATGGTTTCTATAAGGTATCCTTGGTATTTCTCTAGTTTGGATTCATGTTCTATGGGTGATATTCTTTTTTAGGCTAGGGAAGGTTGTGTCTATGGTTTCATCACATGCTCAAGAGTATGTGTGTTTTCTGAGGAAGAAGAAGTTATTAAATTGTTGATTTCATTATCCTTTATTTTATCTCTTATGGCTAAGTATTGATTTATGGAGAGGACTTGATGGGCTTTTCCTTCTTCCTCAATATATTCTTTGTCAACCCAAAGTGGTGTTTCTAGGTCAATGCTAGGTTTGGTGGGAGGATATAGGGCTAATTTTTGTCTAGATGTCCCATGAGATATGGTCATATCTCCTGACCTAGAGTTGATGTAAGCATATGAAATGGCCAACCAAGGCCTTCCCAGGATTAGAGGATACCCTCCTAGAGAGGTTTTTGGTTGTAGGACCATAAAGTCAGTGGGATATTCCAATGATTCTATTGATATCACTATATATTCTAAGATTCCCTATGGTTTAATGGTTGATTCGTCGGCTAGTTGGAGTGCAGTTGGGGTTTCCCTAAGGCATGTAAGGCCTAAGTCTTGCATGGTCTTGCTTGTAATATCATTGATGGTAGCCCCAAGGTCGATTAATGTGTTACTAGTGAGTGTATTTTTTATCTACACATTAACTACTAGATTGCCTTGATATGGGTATTTAGCTGTGAGAATTCTGCCCATCATTAAGTCAGACAGTTTTCCCATGACATGGTCATTTTTGGGATCCTTTAATTTTCTATTGGATTTCCTCAATCAAAGTTCCCGGACCGCTTTTGAATATATGGGCACATCCTTGATGGCTTGGAATAGTGTTATTTTGACACACACATTTTTTATCTCTCCTAGGAAGTCAAACTCAGACTAAGTAAAATGTTTCTCTAGGTGTAACCTTTCTTGATAGGGTGGGTTTTGAAGTTCAAGTTGGGAATTCTCAACTTTCGAATGTTCATGAGATTGTTTTGGTTCCAATTCTTCATTTTGGACATCCTCATTCAAATATTCAATACTAATGTGAGGTTTGTCCTTGGTTAGATTATTCCTGGATATAATACGAATATCATTTCAATCTAAGGAAGATATGGAATAAGTAAGGTAGGAAACAAGTCTAGTATCTTAAACTGGTTGGCTTGGACTTTCGTTATTATGGTTGGGAATGGGTTTTATGGGTATTTATGGTCAAGGAGGGGCCGATGTGGATGCTTTTATATAGGGAGGAGGAAGAAGTTGCATGGGTGGTTGTGCCATGGGATATTGAGGCCCTCCTGTAGTAGGATTTATCCACCCCTATTTACATAACTATTTTGGAGGAGGAGGAGCCACCCATTGTTGTGTCGACATACTCCATGGTTAAGAATCATATTGCATGGAATGATTAAACCAATATGAATTGAAATATTTAGATTGATCTTGGATCATACCTTGAGGTCTAGGCTACTAGGGTTGCTTCTAAGAGACAAAGCATAACTTCTCTGGTTCCTCATTTTTTTTATAGATATCCTTTAGTCCATGTAAGTATGGATATTTGTGAGTATAATGGTCCTTGATACAAATTCCACATACCTCGATCTTATCCAACAAACATTGTTTCCATGGGTTCTTCGTCCTGCACTTTGGGGAAAACATAGACAAATCTCACTCTCTCTCTTCTTTCTTCTTCCTTGTTTGCAATGTATCTAGCTGGGAGCTCAAGGAATTAAGTATGTTGGTTTTGAATCCCTATAACATGTTCCTAATTTCTCCACTCGTAACTCCATATCATGTAGTTTTTTTAGTTCTTTCTAGTATATCCCTTGGTCCTCTACTTGTTTTTTATGTGCCTCTGGAATATTTACGACAAATTTATAAGATATTATCATATTCCAAATGAGATACATCTCCTCCACCCATCATGTTTATAAATTCTATGTAGTCATCTCAAAATCCTCTCATAAAAAAGACACATTGTGTTTCGGGAGCTAAATCTCCTTCCCTTTCCCTCTGCAATTTATAGTTGAACAATTCAACATAATATTCAATGCTCTCATCTTCATGATGCACCATCCTGAAGAAATCCTCCCTTATTTTCTTATCTTTATAATAGTCTTAGTATTTTTCTAGAAATGTCTTCATCATCTGGTCCCATGTGTGGATTTTATCCCTACCAAGACCCATGAGCCAACGTAGTGCAACATTCTTGAGTGTGGCAATTAAACATTTTAATTTCTAGGCATCTGACACACAATCATAAATTCTACAAAGTAAGTCAAACTCAAAGAGGAAGGTATCAAGATATTATTTAAATAATCCATGAAAATTTGGCAAGGTTGAATGAGGGATGTTCTTCATTTTATTATCCTCAATTGATCCTCTGATCGAGAATCTGAAAGAAGAGGTTTCTTCTTTGAAAATTTTGTGTGTCATTTCTCTTCGTGGGATGTCTTTTGTCTCTACAGGTACTTTAGGAAAGATGAATTCCCCATACTGGCATTTCTCACTGGTCAAATATTTGGAAGGTGGAACCTCTCTATGCATAGATCCTTGTATAGTTTTAGATTTTTGAGGGGAGGTCCAAATTTTACATTGGTATTTCCAAATTTTAGTAAATATCATACATTTTTTGACTTGGATAAGTTGAGTGACAATTGGTAAGCAAACTAACTTCTCTTTTGGTTTTCCACTTGCCTCCTATCACCTTCCTATGTGAGGAAAGTTACCTTATTGTTGGTTGTAATATGTATTGTTGTGTTGGAAGACTTTGTACTCAGAGTTGCAGCAATGGTATCACACTCAGAGTTGCAACAATTGGATTGTACTCAGAGTCGCAAAAACTGAGAGGAATTCCAACCACTGTAAGGAATTGCAGTTACTGTAAGGAAACCACTTTAATTGCTCATGTATAGAAGTGTTAGTGCATGAAAAAAAATGATTTCCTTAATAAATATGTAAGAATAGCATAAAAGTGGCATACGGAGAAATATCCATACCTTGGTGAAAAGAGAGACAAAATAGGATAAGGAAGGTATCAAAAAGGGAATGATTAGTGGAAAATGGTAAGGAAAAGGGTACTAGACGAGTGCTAAAAGTATGCCAATTTAGGTACCTATCACTTTATATAAGTTGTCATAACATATTGAATTATGAAGGTTGATTGTCTTCAAACTCTTCATTGTCATCTTTTACCCCATCGGAAATAATATTGTGCGACACACAACCTTTTTCATGAAATAATTCTTTTGATATAATTTTACCGATACAAAGTGGGTCTTCCTTAATGTATATCCTCTACACCATGAATTCATGTTTAAATATGATTGGTCCAAAGGTAGTGGAAAATAAATTCGGATTCAAGGACACATGGTTTATCCCCTTGGATACCCATTCACACTATTTCCATTATTCTCATGAAAGTTCCATATCTCATAAGTCGACCAAACAACAAAAGTTGCTTAATCATCTCCACATACAATTCATTTTCTTTAGAAACATGAATTTCGATACAAAGAATATTCCTTCAGGGAATCCCCATCAAAACAAAAGATAACAATGCATGTGAGGTTCTTCCAAGATCCATATTTTCCAAAGAAATATTTTATGAAGACTCACCTTTCTAAATATTGGTCTTTTCGAAGTCTTGTCGTCTCGATAACGTATTATTCTAAAAAAAATTCCATATGATTGCCTTTCTGAAACCTTTATTTGTCATAGGCTCTTCCTGAAATACCACCCTTTTGAAAACTTGTTTTCCCAAAGACTCAAACTTCCGATGGGATTTTCAGAAGATATATTTTCTGATGACACAACTTCCTCAGACCCCTCTTTCCGAAAAGCTTGGTCCCAAAGAAATTCTTCCAAAATGCATTAATGGTGATGTACAAAAACCATTCATTCACAAAGTAGACCCAGGTGAAGCATTCAATATGGAGTGTGTGGATTAACTAAGAAAATTAAAACCTAATTTAGGTGAAATCACATGGTTATTCTTATCTAATTAGAGAATTGTGAAGAATATTTGAATTATTGATTTTGTCTACATAGTTGATATTTTTTGCGCACACTCTGATACATCACTGCAACAATATATATTGTTATCATCTCATACTCACATTGTTTCATATCTCATTGGATTTCTAAGGCTCTCGTAGTAAAAGATACATGGAAAAGAGGTGAGGAGCCATAGAAAACTCGTCGGTGTAGGGAAAAGATCAGGACACTCTGATAATATAAGATACCCACTACCACAATGGTATAGATGGTTTCTTAACCTAGAGCCAAATGTACAAGATATTTTTGAAATAATACTTTCCGCGAGAGGATGAGGCTCAAATGTGCATCAGAGCATTCGAGCAAGTGGATTGTATGCTATAGTGGCCATAGTAGCTCTCATGCCATATACTGATGCAAGGAAGTGAGTATTTTACCACTTGGATAAGGATGCATGCACCATACTTATTGAAATACAATAGCTCGTAGTGTCACTGAGGATATATAACATCCACATTCAGTATAAGATTCCTACGTTGATATCTCCTCTAAACAAAGAATTGATGGATAAATTAAAAACTAAACACAAAGACATAGAAGAAATGATTCAGGAATGGTGGAAAGAAGGAGAGGCTATTCTACCAAAGGGAAGAAAAGTTATTTTTGACAAACAATGTGAAGAAACCCTATAGGTTATTTTCCACCATGATATCCAGGTTTCACAGTGAGGATAATAACATACATTTCAAGAGGGAATGAACCTCTATGGCTCATTACATAGAAAAGAATGGGAATATCTTGAATTGGGCTTAGTTTTTGTCAATTAATAACTTTGAAACAACAAGGAAAGCTCTAACTCTGAAAACCCAAGGTTTTTACATGTCATCTTATTTAATTGATGTTGTATGTGCTAAAATTTATTTTCCTAGCATGGGATGGGAATGGAACCCTAGTTTATTCCCTATATGTTTATTGTTTTCAATTCTGAGAGGATAGTTATAAGAAACATCTATACGAAAT
>SNQJ01S0263307.1:0-12102 GCA_010110895.2 Picea sitchensis | reverse complement strand
AACTATCCTAGATTGAACATGTGGGCATGTGTGGGCCCGTTACAAACTTTTAAACTCTCCTAGTTTTCTGATCTAAGAAAGCAGAAATTCAAACACTATTCTAGCTTTGTTGACATGTGGGCATGTATGGGCCCGTTACAAGGATGCGTTTGAAAAATGAAACTAAGAGGGGTCTCGAAGGAGCCGTTTTCCTCTCCTAAAAGTTTTGAAATTTTTGTTTTAAAGGGAGATGAGATCGTTTTCGCAATCTTTTTCTGATTCTCAAGATCACTTGATGGCGCGAGAGAAGAGCATACTCAAGATTGTTTACTTTCGACTTCTAGTCCCGAGTGTGATTTTATATGTGATTACAATTTGATGTTCAACTTAGATTATGAATCAAAGCAAGCCATCCACGTGGCGAAAAGAAAATAAGGGAAAAATGATTTTATCCACCTAAGTGCCTATGTTTGTTTGACTATCCCCTTTATAAGTTGAGGGGTCTAAGTGGTGCAGTATTTAGAGCATGCATAACATCATTCTTGAGAAGGAAACTGACTTTCCCCACATCAAAAACCTTACAATGAAAAATTTGGTTCAAATGCGCGGCTGTTAGTATAGACAGAGGCGCATTTGGCGCCTGTGCGTGCACTGTATTAAAAATCAAAGCGCATGCGCACGTCTGTGTGGTGGAAAACCCGCGCGCTTGTGATAAATTACTGAGAAAGAAATTCCGAATGGATTTCTCTCGATTCTCCTATGAATCAACTGTCCAGCAGGTCGGCGGAGGCCGGTTTGTGTCCCTACAGGTTAATAAAACAAAAAGGAAAGAGAATTAAACCCAATTGAGAGAGGATTTGATACCTAAATCCCCAGTGGAGTCGCTAGTTTGTTCGCGTTCAAATGGTCAGCAGGTGAGCAAATGGAGAGTGATTGAATACCCTGTTGGGCTTGGCAGGGCAGAACAGTTGTGGAGCAAAAGGGTTAACAGAAACAAAACAAAACTACAATCTAATTATCAACTGAAAGCAAATAACGCTGCGAAAAATAAACAAAAAAATCAAACATAAGACACAGGGGTCATCAATGGTTCCAGGCTGGTGGATTAATGAAACTAGAGAGCACACTGAAGAAAGAGACCAGGGGTTCCTTCTCCCTCCAGCGGAAGGATCTTCGGGGCCCTCAACACAATGCTTTCCTTAAAAATGAAATGAACTGCGCACAGCAGTGAAAGAACTCTGGGTGATGCCGCTGATGGGTTTGTTGTCAAAGGAGGAGACTTGAACCATTTAAACAACATAATAGTGCTTAGAATTCCTTGCCAAAACAGTGTACCCTCATGGCCTTTTATAGCAGCTTCACGGGCGGTCACGTAACCTTCTCCAAGTGTGAACAGGGGCACATTAGGGTTTATTTAGGTCATTAATCCACCGATTTTGCAGAGCCGGATCTGATTTGAGAGTCAAATCATCTTGGGGGCCGGTCCGCAGGTGGTCGGGAGGCCGACCTATGCAATTAATGCACCGTATTAGCAGATGCGCGGGTTTTTGTGTTGACAGTCGCGCGTCGAGTGTGCATGCGCTAGTAACACGTTTTTGTCCCGCGCATGTGCGCGCGCATCAAGCTGCTGTAAAGCGCCCTTCAATTTTTGGTTACTTTGTATAGTTTTTTTGCCTTTCTAGAGTGCTGTGAAATTAATTTAGTGCCATGAGTGACTTCATTGCTATTTTGATGATGTGGAGTTCTTGTCACCATGTGCAGACGAAATTTCATTGATAACACTCCTGAAGGGGATACACGCAGTTGGACTGCAGTTAGGACATATTATGATGCTAAATATCAATGACTTCAACTTAGGAGACCACAAGAACTATGACATGCTCGCACCAAACAATTACTTGACAAAGTCAATGGGGAAGAAGTCAAAGATAATCCCCCAGTAGTAGACCATGGACATCTCAAGATCAACCATCCTCAATGTGATGAAGATACCACACTTTGACAGACATCAGGAGGTTAACGTGTGCGTTAAAATGCTCCTGTCATGATACCATGGTGGTTACCTATGGTTGGATCGACGCATCATTGTAGATTCGGTGTTGATCCATCGGATCGTCAGATTAAGCATGCAAGGACCCGACCCTCAGTA
Organism: Picea sitchensis; assembly: GCA_010110895.2. Taxonomy (NCBI): domain Eukaryota; kingdom Viridiplantae; phylum Streptophyta; class Pinopsida; order Pinales; family Pinaceae; genus Picea; species Picea sitchensis. Next base: position 9,974 of record SNQJ01S0263307.1, on the reverse strand, counting down.
TTTTTACCCAGGGAAGGATGCAAATCATGCCCTGGCGCAACACATAAAAGAAAATTACGACGATGTAGAGAAAGGGAAATGGGGCTACAAGGTAGCCTCCATCCAGAATGGTGCAGTGTGCCTATCTTTCCAATTGATTGCTGGTAATATTTCCAAGAAGAACCGACCAACGCAGGTCATGGGGTTCGTCATTGACCTCACAGGAAAATGCATTGAAGGGATGCAAATGAACTGGGTGAGCTACCTCGTCAACCAGTTGGAGTAATAATGTCGCGAAGCACAACACCATGGCTATGAGTTTCATTTTAGATGGTTTTTTATTCTCATTGCCTTCATTGCTTGGGAGATGCCAGAAGGAGTGACCTTCCATGAAATCGAGCCATTCGAACCACTAGCCACGAATCTCACTACGCTCTAGTATTCCAATGACATGGAAAAAAAATGGCAATCCAATGCGGTGTTCCACACATATTATTTACAACTGAAGAGGGTCATTGAATCTTTCCTTCGCATGATGCAAAATACCCTGCATAGGTTCAATCCACTTGTGAAGTTCCGCACAGATAGACATTTCATTTACATCGCTACGCATGGGGACGAGCAGAAGGAAGAACTCCAGTCCTATTACAAACTCACAGAGGAGGACATGGAAGAAATAACCAAGGAATGGCCTGTAGAGTTCCTTGTATCGGTCGAACAGATAGAACTCTCCAACCTCGACCTCATCGGAAGTCCTGTAGTCACCCGAGAAGAATATGATGCACCTAGCAGCATCAAGAAGAAAAATAAGGAAGAGGTACATGAATTGAACAACGCATCAAAGGAAACTACACCAGATTCACCTGAAGGAGGAGGAGGTGATGAAGTAGACAAAGAAAATGACAAAGGGGAAGAAAACAAATAGGAACATGGCGAAGTGACACTGCCTAAGGATCCCATCACGAAGGCTGAGACATCCAAGAAGAGAAAGGGTTCCCCGAAGAAACCTTCATCGTGAAAGAAGTCAAAATCCAATAAACCTCCATTTCAGACTGTGCTCATGGTAGATGATATTGACCTCATCATCGTCATTGTATCAGATACCTCAGAGGACATTTTACAGTGAAGCAAAGCCAAACATGAGACAATGTTTTCCAGGATCGAGGCGGAGCTCAAAGGGGTACAACAACCTCTTTTTTCAAGCCACACAGTGTCTACTGTGCCGTTGTCAACAGGGGACATAGAATTAGGAGATGATCCAGCCTAGCTACGCAGATTAGCAAACCCAATAGAGGCTCTCCTTCATCAGGTCCAGGAGGAAAAGGAGCATGCCACAAAGGAATTAAAGAAAGCAAAGGAGGAAGCCTTAAAGAAACTCTAGGTTGCGTAGCAAGATAAATATGACCTCCAGGCAAAGTTTGCAGAGGATAAAGTGCAGATCCAAAAAGAAAAAAAACAACTTCTCACAGAGAAAATGGGAGTTACAGAAGTAGTCACTATATAACTTTGATCTATGTTGGGCCTCGCACAGATAGAAGAATACATAGTGGAGAGACAAGTGGAGAATCTCGCTGAAGCTATTCAACAACTTCAAGCAAGAGTGGTAGAACTGGAATTGCAAGCCATGCCAAGCACTTTGCAGGAAGTGCAAGATCAGAGGGAAGAAACTTCTCAGAGAACAGTCGAAAGAATCAAGTCATTGGCCTTAGAATGAAAGAAATCAAGCATTCGAAGTGCACATACCTGTGAGCACCTTGCAAAGGACCCAAAACTAAGGAAATTGGAGTCACATCTCCAGGAGGCAAAGAAATAAGAAGCGGCAGTACACGCACAACTGAAACCACTGTCAGCAATTGAGAGGATGAAAAGGTCTCAGGAATAGCCCATCATTCAACAACAGGTCCATTCCATCTAGAGTAAAGTCATGGAAGTGACCCAGAGGCTTAAGCCAGTGCAGGATGAAGCTTGCACACTTTTTGAGGAGATTGGGGGATAAGGTGCACAACTAGAACAAGTAGTCACCACGATGGAACAACGATTGGAAGGATCGATGACTGAGAAAGTTATTCAGGAGTTCGTCAAGCAGGAGGCTCTGGAAAAACAACAGGTCCAAGCCACTCGAGCCAAGATCTAGGCCTTGGAAGTAGAGTTTCCCAGATCAAAGTGAATCGGGATGAGTCACAGGTGAGTGTTGGAGGCTTGTTGGCCCTCGACCAAGTTTTGGAGAACCTTGGTCATGTTTGACCATTTTTGGGACTTTGACAGGCTAGTCGAAGACGAAGCAGAGATTGCAGGATATTGCCCCCTTTTGTGGGATTTTTGGGTTTAGGGTTTATGTAACAGGTATGGGATGTTGGCCCATACCCGACATCCCATACCCATATGGGTATGGGTTTAAATGCTTGGATGTGCTAGATCTTGTCGAATATTGTGTTGTTCAGTAATTAAGGTTTTACCTGCGACGTAAATAAGGGTTAAAGCCTAATGAATGTTAACTGCTAAGTGCTCTGTTAAAATATTGTGATCACAGATCTGTGTCCCAGATAGGTTGTAGAAACTTGAGTCCTATAACCCCCCTGCCTCTACCTCGTGTGAGACTTCATCTACTTCGTAGGTGTTGCTGAAAGGGCCGGTAGTTAGGGTTTTGTTGGTGCGTTGCTGAAGCATTGAACCCTGGGTCCACCCCTGTGCCAACAAGAAGCTATCAAGGATGAATTATGGATAAAATCCATGGATGAAGAGTTAGATCAGATAAATAAGAATGACACTTGGGAACTGGTTCCAAGAACAAGATACAATAATGTGATCGACACAAAGTGGGTCTTCAGAAAAAAATTGAATGAAGATGGACAGGTTTCTAGGAACAAAGCTAGATTGGTATGTAAAGGACATGCTCATGTTGATGGTATCAATTTTGAAGAGATGTTTGACCCAATTTACAGAATGGAAGAAATTAAATTGATCCTCGCTTATGCATGCTCCAAGAATATTAAATTGTATCAGATGGACATGAAATCATCCTTCCTGAATGGGAATATAGAAGAAGAAGTCTACATTGAGCAACTAGAAGGATTTCATTTGTCTAAGAATGAAAGATTTGTTTGCATGTTGAAGAAGGCCTTGTATGCTCTCAAATAGGCTCTGAGAACATGGTATTCTAGACTAAATAGATATTTACAATAACAAGGGTTCAATAAAGGAGATGCAGACAACAACCTCTACATCAAGGTAAATCAAGATAGTATTTTGTTAATTGAAGTTTATGTTGATGATATTATCTTTGGAAGTGATGATGAAAGGATGAGATAGAAATTTTCAAAGTATATGCAAGATGAATTTGAAATGTCATTACTTGGATAATTATCCTTCTTTTTGGGTCTTCATATATGTCAAAGAAACCAAGTAGATCAGAGAAATCCTAAAGAGGTTTGGAATGGAAGATTGAAAACCAATCAATACTCCTATGCAGACTAGTTGTAAGTTAAGTATATGATGATTCAAAGTCTACATATCATAGAAATTACAGGTCAATTATTGGAAACTTACATTGTATGATAGAATCCAGACAAAATGTAATCTAGGAAGTTGGACAAGTGGCACAATTTCAAGAAACACCAAAGGAATCACATGTTCTAGAAGTAAATACAATATTTAGATATATCAAGGGTACATAAGAGTTTGGATTATGGTATCCAAAAGGAAAGGATCTATCATTTATTGCCTACACATATGCATATTGGGAAGGTTGCATTAATGATCGAAGAAATACAAGTGGAGCAGTGTTCTACTTGGGTGGGTGTTTGTTATCTTGGCTGGCAAGAAACAATCATCAATATCATTGTCTACATACAAAGCAGAGTATATTGTAGAAACAACATGTTGTACATAGGTTCTATGGATGAAACAAACTTTGACAGATATACAGGTTGAGTATGATGAGCCCATTCCAATATATTGTGATAATACAAGCGCCATCAGTATCTCAAAGAATCCAATGATGCACTCCAAGACAAAGAATATTCCAATCAAGTATCTTTTTCTATGAGAATAGACTAAAGAGAATAAAATTTGAGTTGGGTATGTTGGGATTGTTGAGCATTCAACACACCCTAAAAGTCTATGTTCATTTTTTACTTTTGGGTACCACTTGATCCTTTACATTGTCTCTTTTTCCTTTAGTGTGAAACTGATACTTGCGCTTAATTTTTATGTTCATTCTAAAGCCTGCCTGAACATACAACAAGGAATCATCTTAATCATTAAAGGTTCGTGAATAAGATACTTAGGAAATCGGAAAACTAAATCTTTCCATGACGCATTTAGGAGTTTGGCATCAGTAAACGTTAAAGATGATGAAAATCGTTTGAGAAGTTTTAATTAACACTGAACAACGATCTTCATCGGTGTCAGCAGTTGAAATTCTTTTCTCATACGATTGAACTTTGGCAGAGGTATTGCTGAAGACTGACCCGTTCGGCTTCGGTAGGAAAATGAAGAGATAAGCGTCACGCAAATAGGAAAGTGATATTGTCAATAGTTGACACCCTAAGAAATTTTGGTGTCAGAGAGTTACAAGATAAAGTACACATTAAAATTTTACATTTGAAATTATCAATCCTTGATGCCACTCAAGTATAGATAGTCAAAATATATTCCTCCTTTAGTGCCTTCGACATGAGTAGATCCCTTAAGTGAAATCTTTACCCATCATCCAAATGCTAAATTTTATGTTCAAATATTTTAAGTGACCCCGGGTTAATATGACATGTCAACGTCGATCAATGTCAGAAGTTCTAGAGAAAACATATCAACAATTTCATATTTGCAAAAGTAACAATTATAAAATCACATGATCTGCAAAAAAATTAAATAAAAGAACGAAGTTAATTTACATCCAAAAGGAGACATGATACATTCAAGAAGCTTCAATATTTTCATACAACTAGAAAATTTCCTGCCAGACTTGGGATATATACGAATAGATATCATCTACATCTTTACTGACCGACCTGGTCATAATGAGAATAAAAAACTCTTACAACAAGAGGGAAGAAATGTTAAGTGTAACTATGGGAAACTCAAAGCAGGGGGGTCACCCATTATGCATCTCTTGTGCACGCACCCTCTCCCAGAATGCTTCTCACACCATGTGATGTTTCCTTTTTGTTGTTCCTTTCCATCCTTTGCGCCTCACGCAACTAGAAAATTGTGTCTTAATCTTCTCGAAGCTGTCTCTGGAGCCAAACTGTGTTTCCTCTGTGACCCTGCGATGTTGATACCCCTTGGTTCTTCACAGCCAACTGGTTCCACAACTCCCTGTTTTCTTGATAGAGTTAAGCTATCGTGAGCTAGGCTTACTCTAACTACTGGATGGGACTCTTAATGGGAGAACCCAGTCCTTTTACCCTCCCCTTTTGTCCCCCACTTCCTTTATTGTCAGTCTCCATAAGACTTGATTAGTTAGTAAGCACCGTAGACTCCTCAGTGACCGGGTATACACTCAACTCAACTCGAGGGTGGTCTCCCTCCCTTTTCTCGTGTCTGTCCTAGGTCTCCCTCTTCTCCATGGTGTCTACTACTCTAGGGGCCCAACCCCTAGCATACCTCATTCAGGCGTACTTCTCTCCACCCCAAATTTCATTAGAGGCATTGACACCTTCCCCGAGCAAATTCCTGTACATCCTGTTGAAGCCTCAAAGACACTAGGAGCCAATAAGAAGGAGTCCCAAGTGCGTTGGGGCTCAGACCTGGAATTACGACTACCTCGCAAACCTCGTCCCTTTCTAGGGGAGGATTCCATAATGCAACGACATGGTGGATTGGATGCCTATAGGTGATAATGACCATTGTGCTGAGTCTCTCTTGAATAAACACACCATATCAGTGTCATAGAGGCACAAACTTGACTTATACGTGGAATTCCTCATAGAATTCCTAGGATTTAAAGCCAAACAATGCAAAAATCTAAAGTGTGCCAAACAAACACTCACATTTCGTGACAAGATGCCTTGAAGACTTAGAGCATCAAAACTTCTTGTCAAACGTAATCTAGAATGCTTGAAGCATCTTCGAACGGAGTCCCAGAGAATGTGCAGTACGATCGTTCCAATTTCTTTAAAATCTTTGGCCTCCATTATTGACAATTGATAGCTGACACACTTGGTGATACAGGTTCTGGAAGAATTTAACAACTTCCTTACTATGATACCCAACCTTCTGGGAGAATACACACACATGCTCAACTCTGGCATCTTTTCCCAGTCCCAAAGGTCGAGTAGCCACTATGATGGTTTCGATGCACGTATTTGATGTACTCAATTTACCACGATATTGCGCAATGACATGACTCATTTACACTAAAGAAGAATGACGGTGTGGATGGAAGACATCACAGGTAATTCAAAAGATAAACCGGGATCATGTAATTATTGAATGGTCAAGAATAATGAGATTCACAGGTACGCATCGATCCATTATGTCTATTAGTACCTTATGTCATATCGCTTGATCATTAAACTATCTCAAATCCGCTTGCAGGAACGACTCCCTAATCTTCAAACAAAGCTTTCTCCGTGATCTCGGCGATAAACCCGAAAGAAACTCTGAAGAAGAATTGATAGAGTGATGAATGAATCACGTCTCCCTGAGTTCGGCACCCCCGATAATTTCATTGACTTGAGCAATGTGGTCAACCTGCATGTCGAACAAGATGCATTATGGACCAAAGATTTGCAAAAATAGTCTATGTGAAGCCAGGGAAAGTATGACAATTTTTCGAACATCTGATCAGAGACCGAACCATGCTACAAAACCTGAACTTCAGTTTAGTAAATTACCAGGTGCATGCAGTAGACATCATGGGAATATACGCGGCCCTAATGGAACAACATAGATTTCCATGGGCTCAAACTTGTGAAAAAGTGTTTGTCAGTTGGACTGAATACGAGAGCAGTCATCCTTTCCAAGAAGTATCTCAAGACGTCTGTTAAAGAAGTTGTTAGAAGATAACGACACGTGGCGATTTTTGTTTTGTTTAAACTGCAATTAGTCGTTAATTTTGGTTAAAACTCTATATTATAAATAAAGACATCAACCAATTAGAAGAGGGTCGATGGTTGTTGTAAGAACTCTTTCTTTTGGGCTGTTAAGAATTACTTCGAGACTGCTACGATTGAGAAGTCCTTCTGGACCAAAGACAAACTATTTTCATCAGATGTATGTGATTGGACCTGGAGAATAACTACTTCCTATCCTATTTCATGAATGATGCAGTAATGGGTAAGAGAAATTAACTCTGTTGTGAAGTTATCTGGTGCAATGTCTAGATGCTCTTTTCTTTAATGATGAAGATAAATCGTTGTGTTTTTATGTAACAAATGGTTATGGTAGATGAATTATTTTTCTTTCCATTATCTTGTTAAATATGTGCTTTCTTTCTGATAGTTAGTTTCTTAGACATTAATTAGATGCTCACATGGTTAATGTATTAGTACTAGGCCTATGGTATAGAGTGTTTGTCTACATGTTGAGCAATGGGTTATCCCAAGCTTAACCTCTTCCCTAGTAGTTAAAACTTAATCCTGTTAATTGTCAAGTTGGTTTATGCTGGCTTGCATCTCTCACATCAGCCCCACCCAAAAGAAATTACAGAAGAAAATAGTCCTAACTGAAGGAAGAGCCTTCACAAAGAAACACAAAGCCCATTGATAAATTGGTCGAATCACAAGATCTGGAGAACCATTCCATTTCAAACACTGCAGAGTCTAATTGGGCCTCAATTGTGGGTTTGGTTCTTGCTGTCGAGGCAAGGCTTTTAGGTCCCGTCAACAGAATTGGCACTAGAAAGAGGGCCTAAGAATGAATTGTTGAATATATATTTTATCTATCATTTCAAACAGCCTACAAATTCGTAACAACCCACATGCATGGCTAGTCTGTCACAAGACAACCCACACACATTGAATATTCCTGAAATAGAGAACTCACCCCAGCCCAAGGATAACCCTTTCACCCTGAAATACCTTACGCTCTTCCTCACGAAGAAGTGAATCGATTCAGGAGAATCACTAGAGCCTACCCCCACAGATCAATGCGTTGTCCTTAACTCCCATCCTCCCTTAAAGAAAACAACAAAGCATACCAGTGGTTAGCACTCCCAATGAAGTTTTTGTACACTTTGTAAAAGACTTAATAGATTTCGCAATTACCAAAATCCAAGAACCTCTCAATCTGATACCCAAAACGCTAGCCGCCGACGTCTCTGAGCCAAATAACTTTTCGGAAGAAGAAGAGTTCGAATAAGATTCCGAAGATATGGAGGGTGATAATAGCCATGAGGAAGAAAGAGAAATCTTGCTTCAGAACAATTGACCCTAGTTGGCTGGAGATGCCGTGGCCATCCTCGGACGAATACATAATCTTCCCCGACATCTGGAGAAAATGCTTCCTAAGTACGACCCTGAAACTTCAGGATTACCTGAAGATCACATCAAGAAGTTCATACTCATGATTAGACTTATGAACGTTCAACATGAAGACATAGTCTGCAGAATTTTCCCCTACATGTTCGAAAATTCAGCTTCCACATGGTATTTCAACTTGCCAGTAGGATCAATAACCAGTTGGACTAAGTTCCAGAAAGATTTTTGAGATAAATTTGCAGAGGAAACTACTACGGGAGCCCTGATGGAAGAGTTGTTCGCAACCACCATGAGTTCGAAATAAAGGGTTAAATATTTCAATTAGAGATTCACGACCATCTTAAACAAATTCTATCCCACAGCGAAACCAACTCAAGAGTTACAAATCGAGGTTTACGCCAACACGCTCCCATCTTCTATTTCTATGTTTGTAAAAATATCTTCTAAGCAAAACCTGGCGGAGAATTTTGAGGAGGCCAAGATGATATAATTCTAGACGAAAGGATGTAAAGAGGGCCAGGTCTTCTTAGTGAAAATATAAATCCAACCCCCCGCAGGAGATGACTCCTTATGACTAGACCTCCCCGAAAACTGGTTGAACAAACTCCCAACAAAGGTAATGGTGATATAGAAGATCTCCAACAGATGGTGAATAAATTATCGAACAAAATCATAGACATGAAGAGAAATGCAGGGGAGGGAAACCAAGGCCATAAGACCTATAAACATTTCTTTAAAAGAAACCTGCCTTTCAAAGAAATTGAACCTCACCCCACTAACTTAAATATCGATCTAGGTAATGTCGCATCTGATTGTTTCTGTACTTATCATTAGGAGAACCACTCTGAAAGAGACTACCCTCAATGGCTACATGCCATGAATTGGATGACCAACTGGTTTCTAGATGAAGTCTCCCTAGATGAATAGCCAATCAGTTCGGTTATGAATATGGTGGACCAGGAAGAAGTTGACCCACCACAAGACACAACCATGCTGATATGGGATCTCGACCATATCATGCCTTCCAACAATATTTTTGAGTCTCGGGAAAAACCTCCAGAAGTTTCGGTGATATAGATGTGCAGTAAGGGTTCGCTCGGGTCAAAATATACCTACACCACCTGGGATTCGCAAATTAAGTTAAATCCCGACCACCCAAAATCCTCTTTCGCTCTTGAAAAAAAGCCTATAAGAATTCACACCCAAGAGTCACCCAAACTATATTACAACGTGGTCAAAAATTTGAAGAAGCTAAAGGCCAACATTTCAGTTATGGAGATATGCAGGATCCCTCAGCAGAAAGACTTTCTGTTACAGAACTTGAACTCTGTCAAAAACCCAATGATGGGTAACGGCCCAGAAAGAAGTTTGACTCACATAGGTTCTCTGGGAAAACCAACTACGTGTTAAATTTGGCAGTATCGATAGTCATTCTCCAATGAGAGGCCATATGGGCCACCCTGAGGCTAGCCAGGGAGATTTGGAGAATCAACCATTCTTGTGAGGTATTGAGAAAAGCCAGGGGGAATGGACAACCTATGTGATTCAAACCAAAAGTTAGGACGAACGAGATGC
>SNQJ01S0263306.1:12112-22816 GCA_010110895.2 Picea sitchensis | reverse complement strand
CTTGTTACTTGTACCCTTATTGTACTTGATTACCAAATGAAATTGTTGTAGAAAACCCATCCATCTATAGTGTCAAGATTGTTGCAGTTTGGTTTGTTCCTGGAGATACTATAAGGGTCGGTGATCTGTATGTATAATTGTTTCCTTCCCTAACAAGTAATGCTTCCATTTCTTTACATTTTGAACTAATGCATACAACTCTTTATCATATGTAGGATAGTTAACAACAACTTGGTTAAAAGTATCAGAGTGATAACAAATAGGCTTATGACATTGCATCAATATTTCACCCATGGTGTATCCGTTGGCATCTGTATCGATCTCGAATGGCTATTGAAGATTTGATAGTGCTAATACTGGTGTAGTATTGATCTTCTCCTTCAAAATGTTGAAAGTTTTTTGTTTCTTTCCTTCCCACTGAAAAGTGTTCTTCACACTGGTTAAGGCATGCAAATGAGATGCTATAAAGGAGAAGTTGGGAATGAATCTCCTCCAATACTGGACTTCACCCAAGAAGATTTGGACTTTGGTTACACTCTTTGGCTCAGGCCATTTTACAATTACTTCAATTTTGGAAGGATCAATCTTTAATTGTCCTCCTCCCATGATGTGACCTAAGTATACAAGTGCAGTCTTGCCAAATTCACATTTTGACATTTTGACATACAACGTTTCCCTTTGCAAAGTATCCAGTACTTGTTTTACATGCCTTACATGTTCATCCCAAGTCATGCTGAAAACTATATTGTCGTCTAGATATACAATCACAAAGTCATCCAGGAAAGTCCTGAATACATCATTCATCACACGCATGAAAGTTTTTGGAGCATTACAAATCCCCAATGGCATAACTAACCACTCAAACCATCCTTGTTTGGTTTTAAACGAAGTCTTCCATGCATCTTGTTCTGCAACCCTGATTTGATGGTATCCACTGCGCAAATCCAACTTAGTTAAATAAACAACATTATTTCAGATGTCCCGACATCTTTCTCTTTGACAACCATGAGTACATATCTCTTATTAGTGGTTATGAGTCTTTTCATTTTCCCTACACTAAGAAGTGTCGTATTTACCCTCATGTTGTGATCTCTAACAATATATTCCACTCCCCCTTTATTAAGGTGGTATTTGTTCTCATGATGAAACAAGACTGATTTTCTATCATAAAGATATGGACTTCCCAACACTATGCCACATATATCAAGCGGTACAACATCCAAATCTACTTCATCAATCAACTTTGAAGCAATAGAAAATCTGACCCTACATTGTTTGGTGACATTAAGTTTTGTTTTATCACATACCCAACCAAGAGGGTAAGGCTTTGGATGTGGTTTTGTTACAAGACCCATATTCTTGACAAGTGTGTTAAATATCAAGTTTACTTGGGAACCCGAATCAAATAATCTATCTATATTAGTATGATTAGATACAACTCGTATATGAAATAACTCATTCCTATTTCGTTCATCACTATGAGATTCATCACTGGAACTTGAACTAGCATGAAGAGAATCTTTACCTTGTACTCCAGTTGATGTGATCTTTCCTTCATCTTCTGTTTCGGAACCAAGATCTTGTTGCACTGTAGCAACGATCTTTGTCTTCCCCTTTCCACTGAATTGTTTCAGTCTCTTTTCCGGAAGAAGTTTCCAACAATGTTCTTCATCGTGACCGCTCCTCTTGCAATGAGTGCAAGATGGTTTTCCTCCTTCTCTCGATACTGTAGCGATCTTCTTTCCCTTCCTTTTGAACTTCTTGAAATTCTTTTATGGGAAATTGGAAGGTTTCTTCATGGGATCTTCTTGAACATGTTTCCCCCTGTTCTCAAGGTGAGTGGCTTGCACACAAACTTCATCAAGACTAGTGGGGTTAAATAAGAAAAAATCATGACAAATATAAATATGAATTGGGCCAATATACTTCATTAAGGTTTCATAAGAATCCAACGGAATATTCAATGCTAGAGATTTCTTCCTAAATTCTTCTGTGAAACTTTGTACGTTCTGACCTTTACTTTGTCTCAAAGTTTTCCATTCCATCATTGCTTTATGTAAATACCCTAATGGATGGAACTGCTTCCTTATCTCTGTTTTAAAATCCGACCATGAGGAAAGAATATTACCACACTTACTTTTTTCCCATAGCTTGCTCTCCCACCATACGAGAGCAGTGCCTTCCAACCGAAGAGAAGCCAGTTGTACTTTAACTTCCTCTTCGTCAATATGTTGAACACGACAATATACTTAAACCTGTCAGATCCAATTATCTAAATTTTCAGGATTAGCATCTCCATTAAACATAGGTAAGGAAAACTTTACATCAAGCTTTAATAAAGGTTTCTTAAAAGAGGCTTTATGGTTAGAATGTTGAGAGTGATGAAAATGCTCAGAGGAAGAAGAACTAGAACTTGAAGGCGAAGACGGAGGCTCAAGAGGATCTCCTCCAGCCCCTTGGTTTACCGAAGCATCATCATCTGCATGTGCTTCCTTTTTCTTCTCCTTCTTCATCCTCTTCTTGTAATCTCCATACATTTTCTTGACCATGTATGACATGAAATAGAAGACCGTGTGAAATTTTTTCTCCTGTTCATCATGTTTATCTTCTTCTTCCATCTTCTTCCTTCAGGATGTATGACCAACTTTGGGATTGATCATCTTAAGAGTTCCTCCACCATGCTTTTTCTTGGCCCTAGTAATAATTCATACTCAACAATTAAATTCAAAGATGACTACTCTGATACCAACATGATCTAGGATCTTTTCTTCAGGTGACTTATTAAAGAATTGCATAAAATGAGAATAAACAAAATTACACCATAAAGAAGGAAAAACTCAAAAGGAAAGAGACATAATCATGCAATATGAACACAAATAACTTGATAATGGAGTTCGTCCTTGGTGGACTACGTCTCCGGGTCCTTCTCTCAAATGGGTAGGTCTTTGTATTAACTCCACAAAAGAATTGAGCAAAATACATAAGTATACCTCATTCTAGAGCTAAGCCATAGAATCTTTGCTCATATCATAAAATTAACACCACCACTGTGTTCGTGGCTTCGTTTTAACTAAAAATGATTGTCTCCATGCCTCAATCAGAGTCAGACACTTTCAGGCCCCCAAGACACCCCTGCCTCGATTTCTATGCCATAGCTCCTATAATAAATGCTGAAAAAAGCTCGAACTACATGCAAAATCTCGAAAACTGTGCAAAAATGGCCATATAAATATGTATTGTATGGACGCACTCAGTCTGCCCCTTCTTCGTTCTCTTGTGTGTTCTGAACTCTGGCGAGACCCCCCTTTTTATACAATTTCCTGGGAAGTTATGCAATAAGTGAATGGTTGGGATGTTGGTTAAATTGGATAAATTTAGGCATTGGTTAGGCAGAGGTCCCAGGTTCGAATCCCACGACCCTCCCCCTTTTTGGCAAAATGTTACAACAAAATTTGGTGCACCCTGCCAAATATGGCAGGCAACCACTAAATTAGCGGAAAGGTGATAAATATATGCTAAATATAGTGGATGGTGGTTTTAAGCCCCTAAGCGGGAAAAATAGTATGGTCATGTGGCGCTAGTGCATGTAAATAGGGGTTGGGCCGAAGGCCTAGCCCCTCCCTTTGGCGCCTTAGTTTAAAGTTTAAATGTAAATAATATTTAAACCATATTATAAAAAAGAATCAAGGTGTGGTGTAGTGGTTAGCACGGACTTGTGGGGGCCTTTGGGCTCCTCGGAGGTCATGAGTTCGACTCTTGGGGAGTCGATAATTTTTTTTCATATTCTAGCCATTGGAGGGGTGCCACATGGTAGCCCATGACTGGGCCATGTGGCACCATATAACTAGTCCGCAAAAACTGCCACTTGTCACAATATGATTTTCCCATGAAGTTGACACGTGTCATCACCTAACTTGCCCACGTGTCTGCCATACTTGCCACATCATCTTGCCAATTCAATTGTGCCATGTGTCACCCTTGCAGTGGTGCCCTGTGTCACTTTGAATTTTTCCTTTTTGACTAAGTTTGAATGAACTTTGACCACTTATAACTTTTGATCTGTAACTATGTTTGACCATCCGTTTGCACCGTTATAAATCTTGCAATGCGCTCTTCGCGATTATGCTATTTTCACTAAGTTTTAGGAACTTTGAATTGTTTCCCTTTCTCTGCCTACTGAAGCCATTCTAAGTGTTCTAAGTTTCTTATGTGTGTTCTGAGTTGTTCTTAGACTTCTTTGGATCATTGATGAGGTAGGAGATTGTACGACCACATCACACATATGCTAGTTGTTAGTTGCATTTCCATTGAGAAGACCTGCATAAATCATCAAAGAATACAAGGTTATATGACTGAATAATAATTAAATATACATATATACATATCAACATGTACGAGACTCTAGAAATACTAAAATGGAATACATTATTGAGAAAAATACTTGTTTTGATTTTAATCTATAATTTATGCCCTTGTGCAAAGATGCATTCCCGGCTTCACTAAAATGCATGCCCAAGTCTTAACACCCCTGTAATTTGAGTGGTTCAAGTTTCTGAGGGTGTCTTAGACAATTTTACACATGTCTACATATTTAGATTTTCATTTGCAAACATAAAAGTGGTTGTTGTGTAAAAGAGGTAAAGTCTACCTTGTAAATTGAGAGACCAAAACAATAGAAAGTGACCTAATGGAAATGCATTCCCATGCTTCTATATAGATCAAAATTTAGTTATCTAAGCTCGCTACATGGAAATCATTCCCACATAATTGTGGGAAGAGTTTCATATGCGGCAAATATACCCACCGTCATGTGGAAAGAGATGTGTCAAATCTACCCATAGGCCTGTGGCCAGAGTTGCAGATGCTACAACTCTACCCACAGACCCGTGGACAAAGATGTGGCAACTCTTCCCACAAGCCCATGGAAAGAGTTGTGGAAAATCTTCTCATAGGCATGTGAAAAGAGTTGTAGATGCTACAACTCTACCCACAGGCCTCTAGGCATAGATGTGGCAACTCTTCCCATAGGCATGTGGGAAGAGATACCAAAAATCTACCCATAGGCATGTGGGCAGTGTTGTAGATGCTACAAATATACCCATAGGGATATGGGCATATCTACAACTCTTCCCACCAGCCTGTGGGTAGAGATGTGGAAACTATGGATAATTTGGATGGATTCCCACATTTAAATCTATTTTGGGTGGAAGTAGTTCAAGGTTATTTCACATAAATCACAAAGTTCCTCAAGTTCGGTTATGTAACAAAGATGTATGACCATAAACAAGGAATATTATTGGTTATATACTATGAAAAATTTCACCATGGGAAAACTATATAATCTTTCCATAGATAGTATTTTAAACCTAGATCATAAAGTATAAGTCATCCTTTGAGAGGCACATGGAAAAGAGAGTGGAGGGAATTATTGTGGAATGAAAAGTACTAGGTTGAAATTTCTCTATGTTAGACTATGGTAGTCAAAACAATGTTAAGATGCCATGGAATATGCAAAGAATTTCAACAAGTGTCAACTAGTTGGTCACCCTTTTGTCTGTAATGAGATTCCAATGCAACCCATTGTGATACTATGGATTTTATTAGTAAATAAGACATAAGAAATTATATCGAAACAACAAATAAAGATACAAGGTAATAAAATTTGGAGATCACTTTATTATGAAGTGAACACCCCACATATCCAGAGAAAATCTAACTTGACATTGTTATGAGGAAAATATATCTATGGCTAGGGTAAACCACAACAGACAGAAATGACCACAGAAATCAACTCTATTCTCAAGTATGCTATGTAAACAAATATGCTAGCAAGACAATATCAAATGCCTACCTTGTCCAGATGTTTGATGAAGTCCATCATTGAGCACTTGACCCAAAGCAATATACCTGCAACTAGTCCTCAACAACCAAGAAAAGCAAGCATATGGTGATAATAAATGATGTTATCGCATTCAATAACATAATCCATTAATAAGCATGACAAATATGCCCATGGAATAATAATTCAAATATTTGCAAGATATCAATTGGATGGGAAAATAGTATTTCTATTAATGTATGATCAGAAGAAGTGAAAATGTTATAGACTTTTGTGTCGGCATGGTTCGTAACCGAGAAACTAAGTTCCTTCCAACTAGGCCTCCACCACTTCAATCATCCACCAAAGGCAAGCTCATAGAAGAGCGACAATGAAGTTTTCAATCAAATAAGGGAAGATGTTGGGGGATGAACACTATGTTCAGACTTAAAGGACAAAGGGATGCAGACTCAATATGAAGTAAATAATTTCTCCAGAGTAACTTTTCTCTCAAATTTGAATTATTTCTCCTCCTTTCCATAGCTCAGAATTGGCCCATTTATAGCCTTCAAGTGGAATTGAAGGGCCAAGTTAGAACGTTTCCAATATATGGAAGGCCAAGGATCATAGATCTCTTGTCGTGACATGGAAACCCAACACCATTTTTCATTTTTGGGCACAAATCCCTATGTACGCAGGCTGTAGTGGTGCATCCTGCGTATACACATGTTGTATAGTAGGAAAGGTGTTTACATGTGGAAAAATGTATTCTTAAGATCTGGAATTTTCAAAAAGGGATGAAAAGTATGCATAGGGGAATGGAAAAATGCCTTATGTGCAAGATTTCATAAGGTGAGGCAAATATTTCTATAACATATGGCCCCTAATGTGTGAGGTCAAAGGAGTATATGCGATGGCCGAAATACATTATAAACAACCCATAAGTGGAGTGATGGGGAACCAACTAGAAGAAGTAGTTTCTCATTACATTCTGCACTGACTTTACATACATGGATGCCAATTTGAATTACACTACAGATCCATGTGAAAATATACCAAACAACTGTCTGTGACCATGAATAGGAAAATACAAATGTGGTTACATGCCAAAGGTTGTCACAGTCATGAACAAGGCCCAGTAGAACCAGTCTCAAAATCAATCTGAAGATATTTGTTATACAATGGAGTACAATCTGATCTCCCATGATCACTGAAGTCATATAGGTATTGGTCCAATGAAAAGGAAGAAACAGCTCAGGAAAGTTGCGGCCACATACTAATGTCTTCAAGTCTTCTACACAATCCACCAAGGGTGCAAGTATACATCATGTGAATAAAGGAGTTGAGGTTGAACACAATGAGACATTGTTTTATTCCTGGTCATTGAGGTATACCATTAACAAACACGAGACAACCTACCAATAATGAAAGTATGTATCAAGGCACCGAGTACATTCTTACAAGTGTGAATAAAGGAGTTGATGTCGAACACCTGAAGAATCCATCGATCAGGAGACATTGATTTATTCCCAACCATCGATGGCAATAGAACCTACCACTAATGATTGCAAGCCTCAAGGTACTCATAAGACTCTAGGTCCCATTTCCAGAATAGATGAGTTGAAGTCGATGGAAGGAGACCTGTTGAAAGGAGAGCATTAAGGAATCTATCATCATTCAACATGAGGTATAAATCAGGAGCTTCATGATTTGGAGGAAATCGAAAGAAGAACATGTTCACAAACCAATGACCATGTGCATCTTTCGCGTGTGCCAAGTGCAAGCGGTGCATGAAAAATACCCACTGAATAACAGCCAAAGAGGAAAAATGCTGACAAAGGTGAGGAAACCACCAATAAAACTAATGGCATCCAAGACATCCCAATGTGTGAATAGATGTCTTTCCGTCAAACAAAAGGGATAC
Source organism: Picea sitchensis (assembly GCA_010110895.2). Classification (NCBI taxonomy): domain Eukaryota; kingdom Viridiplantae; phylum Streptophyta; class Pinopsida; order Pinales; family Pinaceae; genus Picea; species Picea sitchensis. The sequence continues at coordinate 15,074 of SNQJ01S0263306.1, read as the reverse complement.
CACCCAGTCAATGACTAATGATGAAATGTCGACTGCTAGGTTCAAGGTTACCTATCAATGATGAAAGTAGGAACGGTGTGTGTGATAGGAATATAATATCATGTGATTCTGAGATAAACTAAGGGTATGGTCGACATGCAAAGTCAAGAGTTCTGAGAATGGTCGACACGGTTTGATAGACCTCCTTTGAACAAGAGCATGAGACATATGGAAGAATCTAGAAGCATAGACTCAATGATGAAACCATGAGATGTAGGAGGCATCAAATGAAATTCTTCGTAGGGATTGGAAGAGTAATCAATCGATAGAGAAGACTCTATAATGAGATCAGCTTCTTAATCCCATGCTAAACCCAAAATTATCAAGACAAATGGACTCAATAACTTCATGCTTTGTTCAAAGGAGACACGATTGTTTCCAATAAAAGATAATACTCCCTTCCTGACCGTCTTTTTTTGTTTTTTCATAGACAAATAAATGTTATGATACAAAGGAGGAAATGAGTGTCGCAAGTAAGAAAAATTAGTTCCAGCAGTGGAACATACCTATGCTCAATGCAAGGAGATGCATGCGGGGGATGGACACTCGGGGGAATGTTCCCTCCTGGGTATAGGGTGTCAAATTGTGAAGGATATAAACAAGGATCTGCTTGGTTGAGGATGAAAAAACTGCTGAGGAAAATGGTTTATAACACAAAATAGAGAACCGACTATATGATCAATACTGCAAGCAAGGGCATGAGGTGCAATCACAACTTAACACCAAAAAAATTATCTTTTTTCATGACATTTAGTCTACTTGGTGTGAAAAAAGGATAAACATGTGCCAAATAGACGTCCTTTCAAATCCAATTTACGATTGTGAAAGAGACAAGTTCACTCAAAAATCTATTTTCTTTTTGAAGACGAGATGGAAAAGATCTTAAATTAAACTCGGTTGGGAGTCCTCTAGGTATAAGGCAGCATGTTTATGAGTGAGAAATGAGGCTCAGTATAAAGTCATGTACTAGCTATAAGGGACTCTTGGTCCTATGGAAAAAATCTTTGCATGGGCACCAAATGAATCAAGGGATATAACTAGGGCACCCATGTTTGGTAAGTCTCTACCACTTGATAATGACACCACTTATAACAGATGGAAGGTTTTGTGTCACAACAAATGGGTTAGTACCTAAGGAATAAAAGTGGCAGTTGTAGGACAATGCAAAAATGTATGGTGGAATGGATAACTATCCTATATGCTAGGTAGTAAAAATACATGCCCGTGGTTACGAACGACCAACATAACATTGAAATCTACAAGAATCCTCGGTGAAAACTACAAAAACCAACTCAATCCACCTTTGTATTAGTCCATCAGGCGAAAAAATGACTCAAAACTATAGAAAGTGGGTAAAAATTGTTATAAATAGGAACAAAACAAAAAATTACTATGTCATTTTGACTTTTTACCTTCGATCTTCAATTGTGATTGCAGGAGCATCAAGCGATGAAATCAGAAACCATATGGACTAGGCAATTCCTCTTCCCCTCCTCTTCCTTTCTAATGGATTAAATTTTTAAATTAGGTTTCAAATTTTGAGTAAATTAGGGCGCAAATTGGGTAACTCGGAGTATGCGGGCTACCATTTATCGGGTCGCGTATATGTGAGGTTATACGCGATTATGCAAACTATAGGGCACATATACTCAGCCCTATATGTGATTGTAAATGAAACAACTCACGTACAAGTCCATAATCAATAATGTATATGGTTGCTAAATCAAATTTTGAATTTTATCTGGCAATATGGTGCTAGAATGGAGGGAAAGGGAGCACGAGGAGGTAGATGTTGTTTTGGATAGAGATCTGGGGGCCCAAATGGCCTTGAAAAGATGTGGCTTATATAAATTTTGGGCACTCAAAGGGATGAGAGCCAAGGTGAGGTTGCTTGAGATGCGTGTGGATTACTGGGACCCTGACAGGTGAAAGCTTCAACCTTGATGGGAAACCATTGAGGATTGAAGTAGAGGATATCTACCTTTTGACTGGATTATCACACCGGGGTGAGGTCGTAAACCTCAAATCATGGGGATTAAGGAGCAGAATTAAGATAGAGGATGACATGGACACTCACTGTGTAGCAGGGACTTCGAAGGTCAGGAGTCAACTCCCCATTTGAACGATAAACAATCTCAGCCTCAAGATTGTTGTCCTCGTGTTGACCAGGATCATAGGATCAACTTCATTGCACCAGGAATAGAGATCGCTCATGTTCTATGTTGTAGAGTTCTTGAGACCCATAGTATATGACTGGTGTACCTCACTACTGGCTAATATGAAGAGCTAGTTGACAGAGTGCAAACAGGGTAGCAAGAGGAACTTCGGGTTTGCCTCTATCTTATGCAGTTTTTTCTTCGAGCGGGTTCCAAGTTTGGGACCTAGAGTCAATATTCTTCTAAGAGGACCTCACGATCCAACCATGGCATGGTGGACCGAGGTAATGAGACAACAGGGGGGAGTTAGGGTGCCCACACCCAACAACGAGGATTTCTTCTACTGGTGGAGGCAATAGGTCATTGATCTGGATGACTACCCCTATGCAGGGATTGACATCAGAGGGTATCCTAACATGCCACTTCCACCAGGGACCGCCTACGAGGACATAGTTATGTCAATTTTTTTTAAATATTTCATTTTTATTTTTACTTTTGTATAGTGAAACAAAAATATTTTTGGATGATGCATATCATCCCAAGGTTTGTCGGAACCATTCATGGCTTCAATGATAGCCTTGTTTGTGTTAATCCCTAATATTGGATAATTACCCCTTAATTTGGCCATATTATATTAGTAATGTTATTTTATTTATGTCGGTTTTAGGCCATTAGTTGTAATTATACCACCTAGTCTCCTATATATACCAAGGAGACATTTTCATTTTGAATCATCTTGTACTTGAACATTTAAGTGGGGTAAAAGG
>SNQJ01S0263305.1:10560-22662 GCA_010110895.2 Picea sitchensis | reverse complement strand
TGAGAGCCCTGTAACGTTTTACAAAAATTGTAGCAACCTGCGTCCCTGAAAAGTTGGCATACCTCCAGGTGTGATTCCAAGTAACTAATATCATCTAGCTCCTTCCTCAGAGTTGATCCTCCTTTATTCATTTGTCGCAATGTTCCTGTACACCTGCAATTGGAAAATCGAGTTTTGGGGGAAAATTGCACATCGTAGACTTAGGAATATTTGGCTCAGCTGTGACAAGGATGAGAAGTATGAGGCATGCATTAGAATGTGGCGTTGATTACAAGGGATGCAAAAGCATGGCTTAAAATTTGAAACAATCATGGTTGGTGACTGTAATGATGAGAAGTACGTAACCATGTGATTTGATGAAACAACAATTTGAAAAGATTCAATGTATCATGCAGAGATCAGCTCCAAGTCTCTAAACAGTTCTCCTCCTATATTTTTGGCGGTTAATTGCAATCATAAAACCTCAATCCCGACGGTTTAGATGTGTGAAAGGACGTGTTGACTCCTCCCACGCTCCTGCGATTTAGGTGGATAAAATAGCCCTGAATTTCTTTGTTTAAGCTATCGAAAGCTAAGGCTTTTGGTAGCTAAGAAGCCCTTTTGAAGAAGCGCCTAAGCCATGGAAACCTGAGATTTGACTTTTTGAAATGAAAATGAAACCAAATGTTTTTTTAAACTTTATTACATGCATAAAGCTCCCAAAGATGAGCTTTAAAAATTTAGAAATGTATTTATTGGATGACATCCTATCACCTAAAATAAAACAACTTGATTAATTTATCTGAGGAGATAACACTGGCTCCTATTGGGGGTGAAAGCCTCCCTATGAGGTTTCAAGAACCACAGAACCAATGCCTTTCCTGTAAGACAAAAATTCAAACCTATCTACTAGTGTTTCCATTGGGCATGGAGTTATTTTGCAAAAACAAACAAAAAATGGAAATAAAATTTACAATGGTAAGGCTTTGAAGCCTTAGATAAAATAGAGTTTCAGAAAACACCCATTTACTAGGCCACCAAACATTTCTTCACCTTCCATACTTTGAAGAATGAAAGTGTTGTTATGCTGTACTTGAGTTATCATGAAAGGACTGGTCCACAAAGAGTCAAACTTGCCATGCTTGCCTTCATCTTGTCTGAGGGCATCCCATTTCAGAACCCAGTGACCAACGTGAAAGTTGTCCACCTTTTATTTTCTATCAAAAGTATCCTTGATCCTCTTCTGATGAGCTTCTTATTTTTCCACCAATTGTTCTCTGACTTGATGCAATTCTACCAAGTCAAGAATTCTTCTCACCATATCATTTGATTTAGTTTGTTCTTCCTGAAATAACTTAGCCACTAGTAGAACTAGTTGAATGGGGAAAATGGCATCAGTGCCATAAACCGGTTTTAAAGGAGAAGTCCGTATAGATTTATTGATGGTCACTCTGTCATCCCAAAGAGAAAACTTTAGTTTAGAATCCCAACTCTTTTGATTCTCCTCCAACATCTTTCTGATGATTATGACTAGACTCTTATTGGATGACTCGGCAAGGCCATTACCTTGAGGGTAGTAGGAGGTAGAGTGTACCAATTGAATTCCCATTGACTTACACATGTCAACCAATGCATCAGCTTTAAAGGTTGTTGCATTATCTGTCACTAGCCTTTTTGGGCAGCCAAATCTGATCAGGATGTTTTCATAGAGAAACTTCATGACGAATTGATGAGTGGCATTTCTAGTGGGGATTGCCACTATCCACTTGGTAAAATAGTCAGTGGCTACCATGATCCACTTATGTTGACCACTAGATGAAGGATTAATCTCACCTATGAAATCTAAGCCCCACTATTGAAAGGGACCATTCACTACAATAGGTCTCAGGGGCAGAGATTTGAGTTGTTTCTTCCCTGTGAATCTTTGGCACTTATTACAAGATTTCACAAAGGTGCACACATCTGAAAAAAGAAAAGGCCAATAGTACCCAACTCTTAGGACCTTATGAGTTGTGGTTTTCCAGTAATGATGGCCTCCACAAATACTTGAATGGAACTGATGCATGACTTCATCTGGCCCTTCTTTGTCCAAACATCTCAACAGTAAACCAGAAGGATCTTTCCAATACAAAAGATTATCATTAATGCAGAATTTAATTGCTCTGAGCTTAAGAGATCAGGCTTGAGTCATGCCAAGTTCAAGAGAAACCTCCAACTTCTACAAAAAATGAACAATACCTGAATACCACTTGCATGAAGACAAATTCTCAGCCACCTTCTGGCTGTCATGTTGCTCTTTTTCTGCTATCTTTGTTTGCAAACTTGATAAAATTACCCCAATGAAATTTATGCCTAAAAGATCATAGTTTTCTTCTGTCATGAGCTTTGCAAGGCCTTGGCCTTTTACCAGCTTGGTGGGCTTCACTTCTATTTCAAACTCAATCAACTTTGTGATCCATTTGGCTCTCTTTCCATCAATATCAGGCTAGGTCAAGACATCCTTTATAGAGGTTGAAGGAACACAGGAAACAATCTTTGCATGGAGGATACAAATTATGAAAGATTTTAATGATTTAATGAGAGTATAGGCTTATTTTTCTATATGATCATACCTTAGTTCAGCATCCCTGAGTGATTTGCTGAAGAAATCCACCAGGTGATCAAGACTTTCATCATCTTTTTGTAACAAGACTATTGCCACTGTGTCATAGGAAGCAAAAGAGAAAATATAGAAGTTCTTGGTGTAATCTAGACTGATTAGAGTAGGAGATTCCATGATATCCTACTTGATATCCTAGAATGAACTTCTTGCACTGTCTGTCCATTTGACCTCAAATCCCTTTTTCATCATAGAGGTTATATGTTTCACTAACTCGGAAAAATTAGGAATAAACCTTCTGAAAAAATTTATCTTACCGACCAGGGATTGGATAGCATTATTTGACCTTGGTATAGACAACTTCTAAATTGCTTCAACCTGAGATGGATCAATTTTCACTCCCTCTATTGAAACATTGTGGCCTAGGAGCTTACCCTTCTTGAGAGCAAATTGAGACTTTTTTGGGTTTAGTGAAATCCTGAACTATCTGCATTTCAAAAATACTCTTTTTAGATGCTTCAGATGCTCTTCATCACTGCTGGAATAAACTATGATATCATCAAGATAGATGAGGACAAACTTGTCCTTTTATCCCACAAAGACTATGTCCATGGCCCTCTGAAAGGTGGCCCCAACATTCATTATCCCGAATGGCATCTTGGCATACATGAAGGTACCCCAAGCAGTAGTCAAGGTAGTTTTTTCTCGGTCATCAAGGTCTACAAAAACCTAGTTATAGCTTGAGAAGCCATCTAGGAAAGAAATGAACCTGGCTCCTGAAACTCTCTACAGAAAATGCTCCATCTTGGGTAGGGGATAGTTGTCTTTCTTGGAGCATTTATTTAGGCTTCTAAAATCAACGCATAACCTGATCTCGCCATTTTTCTTCCTCACTAACACTAGGTTTGCAACCCATTTAGAGTATCTCAGTGGAATTATGATTTTGGCATCGAGGAGATCTTTTATTTCTTTTTCGATTACAGGCAATAAGAGAGGACTGATAGGTCTCAACTTTTGTCTGAATGGGATGGTGTCTTTCTCCAGGGGAATCTTATGTTGAATGACATCAGTATTATAGGTTTTCAGATCACTATATTTCCAAGTGAATACATCAGCAAATTCCTTCATAAGGCTACAATATTCTGACCTCTGATCAGCAATTAACTCAGTGGACAAATTTATGAATTTAGGATAACTCTGGCTTCCTATATTGTGCTCATGGATAGCAGGATCCTTCTCCTTCTTATAAGGTTTGTATGGGACATCATTTTGGTCAAAACACTTATGAAGAGGCACTAAACCTTGAGGTATATAATTGTTGGGCAGCTGGACAATATCGTGTTGACCCATTTTTCTCTTCAACTTAGGATTTTTTGATTCCTCTACATTTTGATTTTCTTGGTCAATATGCATATCAGAAAATTCATCTATGACCTAGAGAAATATACTAATCTCATCATCATCTTCAAAGAATTTCCAATACTTGACATTGTTAGGTAGGGATGGTTTGTATTTGACTTGGATTTCATAGTTTAGTCTAGGAGGCATAGGAGGAATGAACATACTGGCCGAGACAACAATGGAATCAGCTAGCTGATTCATAGCTCTCGGTATATAAGAAATATCAAAAATGGAAAAAGAGTCCCTGAGTTTCCATACCTCATCTCTGTAAGCTTTCAACTTGACATGTTTTGCTTGGAAAGTACTATTCACTTGTTGTATGATGAGATATGCATATCCAAACACCTTTATACCTTTGATTCCCATCTCCTTGGAAACATTTAATCCCAAAAGCAAAGCCTCATACTCTACTATATTGTTCGTAGTCTTGAAATCAAGTTTAAAAGACAAATGAATAGTCTCCTTTGAAGGAGAAATCAAAACTACACCTGCACCTGTTGAGTATTTGGTATTGGCACCATCAAAGAACATGCTCCAAACGGGAGTACTCTCTCCATCAGACTGCTGATAAGTAGGCTTTGTGAGATGCAAAGGAGTTGGCTGAGAATCATCTATTTGCAGAATGCATGCCCCAAAGTCCGTGTCCAATGCATAGATGGGATGGTTTGCAGAATTCTTGTCATCACTAATGATGTAGGCAAGTTGATTTTCTCTATAAAGTATCTTTACCTCTCCTCCAAACACCGAGAATGTGGCATAAGAAATATCCATCTGCAAGGTACCACCTATCTTTTTTCTCCATGAATGTGACAAGATAAGGCCGAACTTGGGTGAGATATCAACCACTACAACATCCATTACCATGCTTCTCATTGGCAGTTGGGAAAGGTTTATGACAAGGTCTTTTATGAGGCCGAGGCATCTGAATTTCCTAGATTCAAAATAGAAGAGATCATGGTAAGGTTTTGTGATGTCAAGCCCTAGCTCATCCATCACTTCTTTAGACATAAGATTGTGTGACGCTCTCGAGTCAACCAGGCAGTTGTGGAGGATCTTGTAATGGATATTCAAGGATATGTAAAAGGGTGGACAAGAATCATCTTGGTTCTCAACCATAGGTCCTATGGTCACTGTGGGTTTATCATCTTGAAGTTTTACATAATCAGTAGCTATGGGAATATTTGGTTGAAGGGACTTCAGGATGGCAGACTTGAATATATCATTCTTCATAAGTTCGGTCAATGGCATAGGTATTTTTACCTTCTGAATTTCTGATTCGAAATTAAATGAATAGGATATTTTGTCAGAAGGTATTACCTCATTAGAGGGAGCTCTGAGGGAAACTTGATCCTTAGCTTGGGGCTGCAATGAATTATGTTGTTGTCTTGTAGGAGTGGGCATCTGTTTTGCAGGAGCAGCAGGCTGCTTGGCAGCAACATCTTTCTTCTTTCCGGGGGCAGCAGGTAATGGCTTTGAAGAAACAGTCTTGGATCTTAAATCATAACCTTGCTGATCATCGGCATGATAGAAATATTCTTCAATGCTTGCCTCATTAATCTGCTCATTCATGAGGGCCTCCTCATAATATGTTTGTGTAAAGAAGGAGGAATTAGCATCATCCGCAAAGAAATTGATGTCATCTTCTTCTTCATCTTCACCATGAGATAGCTCCTTCTCTTGTTCCAGCACAAAATTTTGAAAAGGGGCCCTGATCCTTTGGTCTTTAGCTGCATTCTTATCTCTCTAAAGGATTTGGACCTGTTGGTTGTTCCTTTTGTAAGGGAATGCATTAGGATTCCTGGGAGCATATGAATTAGGCTCTCTACCTCTTGTTGGTTGCTGACCCTGAATTTTTAGTTTTGACATCTCTAAGGTCAAGCTATCCAACATCTTGGCCATCTTTTCCATTTTGGTATTTGAAGAAGAAGGAGGATTAGCAGATGAATTCTTTCTCTCAAACTTACCTTTAAGTTTCTGGGATGCCACGATGTTAGATTCAACCTCAAGAACAAAATCTTACATTAAGGCGAGTGTGGATGACCTTCTTTATCTAAGGATCAAGCAGAATTATGGATCAAAGGTAGAAGAGTAAGTAATCTTCATTGACGTGTCAGTTGGCTTGATGTCTGCAGGGATCTTTCCAAACATTTTATTGAATCTTTTGGTGAAGTCTGAAACAGATTCACCATTTTCTCTTTCTAGATTTCCAAATTCAGTCATATAATACAAAAGGTCTCTTCTTTCTCCCCAATGTTTCAAAAAAACTTCATCTAATTGCTCAATACCTTTCACTGAATTAGCTGGCAATTCCTTGAACCACTTCCTAGCTTGACCATCCAAGCTCTGCACAAATACTCTGGTCCAAACATCTTCCTTAGAAATGTTAATTTTTTCAGCATAGGCATAAAAATCCTCTATGTGCTCTTCAACAGTATAATCTCCAGATCTAGTAAACTTGGGCATGTACTTCTGATAATCTCTTGTTGGCATGGTTGAAAAAGGATTGGGAAAAACAAGAGGAGCATACTTATTTGCTAAGATCTATTCCATTTTTTTCAAAAGAGAAGCCATGACAATCTTAGGGGTTGATGTAGAGGAAGATGTTTCTGTAGATGATGACTGAGATGGGATGGGTGGGACTATGGACAATGATGGCGGTTTTATTTTACTGAGGAACGAAGTGGAAGCACTGGTAGAATGACTACCCTGGAATGTGGTTTCTTAAAAATATGAACAAGGTGGGAAATAAGAAGCTCTATAAAACTGGCCAAGCAGGAAGGCCATGTTTTCTTCACCCTTAGAGAAAAGGTCTTGTAACATATCTTCAAGAACGGTTAAACTATTATGGGTATAGAAAAAACGTTTTCCATGCTCAGTTTGTGAAGAATTCAAGGAAGGGGAAGAGTCATCTTCTTGAATAGATTCTACAACTTCTTTTCCTAAGTCAGATATAGCAATATGCTCAGAAATAGGATCTATAACATTAGAAGAAATTGAAGGCTCATCACCCTTCAAGCTTTCTGACTCAATTACAATTTTGTGAGAACTAGAAGTTTCAGCAGAAGTGGATTCAAAAAGAGGTTCTCTAGATACAAATGAATAAGTGCTTCTTGAAATACCTAGTCTATATTCTCTTACAGATATGGAAGTTTGTCTTTGCAGTGCTTTTCCACTTCTTATGATCTTCTCAGGGTCTGAAACTGGTGTTGCCAATGGCCTTTCTTGATTTTCTCTAGTATGAGCCCTTCTCGGAGCCACTTCGTTCCAATGGAGTCACCATATAGATTATTACAACCAAAATATTGTCCACACTTTGTCTATCATCAAAGTTGGATCTATGTCATTTCCCAAGGAAGCTGAGCTTCGATCTTCGTTCCCTGGCAACGACGCCAATTTGTTATCACTCCAGGAAACTCTCCTAGGTTGTGTCTCAAAGATGCATGGTAACTTAACTGTTTTTGTAATTATTTACTCAATAATGGGTGTGGGGTTGGATCAAGATAAATATCTAAATCACTAGATTGTATCTTCAAGATGGTCTAGTTATATTCAAATAGTACACGACCTTCAAGAGCTATTATCAGATAGGTTTGTAAATCAGATGGATAAGAAACCAATCAATTAACCATAACATACATAAACCATATATATGATGGGTAAACAAACTAGCATTGAATTATTATGATTCTTGTTTAATAATCAAAGGTAATATGACAGTTACCATAGGACATTTAAACAGAGACAAAGAAATAATTTCAACTCATAGGCATTGAATAGAAATGAAAAGAAAGTATGACAAAAAACAATGAAATAAGCGTGCAAGCTAAATATATTAAAGAAAGTGTATGTATCACAATAAAAGTAGAGTCTAGAACTCAAAGTTGAACCGCTCATTCCTCTATTATTTTTGGCTTTATAGCATTTACAACAGTTTCTGGATCCTAGGATACTGGATCGAATTTGCCAAAAATAGAAAGTCAATAACTGGCCCAAGAAAATAGGCAAAGATCCTATAAAATGGGTCAATTCCTATTCTTGGGTGATATTCATGTCCTTCAGATTCTTCAACGGGTGTAGTAAGTCTTCCGAGGATTATTGATTTTCATGAGATGTGAGAGAAGTCGAAAATGACACCTGTTGACAATAAAACAGTTCTTTCCCTGAAAATAGCTAACCAATTTGACCTTTCTGCCTTGTATAGCATCTCCAAAATCAAAACAGACTCTTGATAAGAATGTCTTTAATTATTATCTATCGATTGGAACTATTCCTGAGGCTTTTGGACAAGGAAAACCTGGATCTATGCAAAAATACTAACTTTCTGCCCTGCTAGTGCTTTCAATAGTTAGAATAGACAAAATTTGGACCAATTAGCTACCGAAAGCTCTACTTTCGGTGGCTAATGAACAATCGAAATGTTCGCCTAAGCCACTGAAAGTTTTTCCTTAGTGAAAAATATCAAAATTTCAAAATACCTTTTGTCTTAGCTCCAAAACGCCTTACGATTGATCTTCTAGGGCTTCTGCACCTTGCTCCACTTCTAGAATGACTGTAGGATTGTTGGTTGCCAGTGGTTCATTATAATGAATTGCTACCTCTACTAGGGTTTCAAGAGTAGCATGTGTTTGAGACTAGTGTTTTGAATACATAGCTTATGACCTTAAATCCCTGACCTTTTTCTTCAAGTCCATAGCTACTCTCCATAAGTTGTTGTAATATTTTACAATCTTCTCCTCTTTTTTTTCTTTTCCTTTATGCTTTCATGTTCTAATCTTTCTAAGGATGAGTTTCTTTCTGAAAAATTCTTAGACAATGTTTCATATCTGGTTTTAATTACCCTTTCTAGCACTTCTTGTTGAGCTAACTTCTTTTTAAGTTTCCTAATTTCCTTTGATTTACTCTGCTTCACTTTTTTGCTAGATGAGGCATCTACAACTTATAGTTCTTGTTCTTCTTTGGGTGTAGGTGATGGAAGATATTCATACCTTTCTGTGAATACATCTACATATACTACATCTTCATGTCCTATTTCAATATGATTCTCTTCATGCTCTGTTTCAACCTGGTGCTCTTCATCCTCTGAGTCTGTGTAGGGAAGATTAAGAATTATCTTTTTCACTGGGAGTTCTTCGGCCTTCTTTGTCTCACTGCTGAATTTTAGTTTCTTATTAGTTTTATTAGGCTTAGAAGAAGGAGAGGTTTGATTAACTGGAACTAGAGAGATATCTCTCCTCCTCCTCTTTCCACTTCTAGGAGTAGAAGACTTCTTGGAAGAAGAACGCTTCTTACCCTCTGGTTGTACATCAATCTGAAAACCATTCCAGAATAAGAAGTAATTCCATTCTTTGCTTCTTCTCTTCAAAAACTCATAAACCAAGAGTTTAATCAAACCATGGTGGGATAACCTGCCTCCAACCTTATTAGGCTTAGCCTTGACCCGATGAGCCATCTTAAATAAGCTTTTGTGGAGATAATAAGGCAGATTAAGTGGGTTTCTACTAGTGAAATGGTTCAAGAGTTTGAAATGGTAAATCATCACCCTATTATATCTACCTTCACAAGTTATATAAACAAGAATGGATTTTAATAACTGTTGCCATTTCTCTTCAAGGAAAGACATAGGAATGTCTTTATTCCATACCAAACACTTGTGTTCTGTTTTCAAGTAGGACCTAAATTCAACATTCTTTGTGACAGTGGTTTTGAACCAGTTTTCTCTAGTCCTGGGTAGCTCTATCACCTCAGCTATGAGGTCTTCATCCACCTAGAATTCATCTTGACCGATGACTACTTTCCTTCCATCAAAAGTCAAGGAAAAAGCTTTTGCCACCTACTGGTGAGAGCTCTGTAATTTTTTACAAAAATTGTAGCAACCCGCGTCCCTGAAAAGTTGGCATACCTCCAAGTGTGATTCTAAGTAACTAATATCATCTAGCTCCTTCCTTAGAGTTGATCCTCCTTTCTTCATCTGTCGCAATGTTCCTGTACACCTGCAATTGGAAAATTGGGTTTTGGGGGGAAATTACACAGCGTAGACTTAGGAATATTTGGCTCAACTATGATAGGGATGAGAAGTATGAGGCATGCATTATAATGTGGCACTGATTACAAGGGATGAAAAAGCGCAAATTAAAATTTGAAACAATCATGGTTGGTGACTGTAACGATGGGAAGTACGTAACCATGTGATTTGATGAAACAACAATTTGAAAATATTTGATATATCATGCAGAGATCAACTCCAAGTCTCTAAAAGGTTTTCCTCCTGTCTTTTCGGTGGCTAATTGCAATCATAACACCTCAATCCCGAAGGTTTAGGCATGTGAAAGGACATGCTGACTCCTCCCATGCTCCTGCAATTTTGGTGGCTAAAATAACCCTAAATTTCTTTATTTAAGTTGTTGAAAGCTAAGGCTTTCGATAGCTAAGAAGCGCTTTTGAAGAAGCACCTAAGCCACCGAAACCTGAGATTTGAATTTTTGAAATGAAAATGAAACCAAATGTTTTTTTAAACTTTATTACATGCATAAAGCTCTAAAAAATGAGCTTTAAAATTTTAGAAATGTATTTATTGAATGACATCCTATCACCTAAAATAAAACAACTTGATTAATTTATCTGAGATAACAAATCCAACAATTGGTATCAGAGTAGGTTCCTTCAAAAATTAGTTTAACCAATGAAAGGTAGATCATGGAGAGCAACAACTTGTATAAAAATGGAATACCACAGTTCAATGGATAGAGGTATGCATTTTGGACAAGGATGATTTTAGGGGCTAAAGTTTTCTCATGGGCTAATTTTCCATGGTTTTTCCAAGAACGCGATTCACTATTTTAAAAATGATTCACCCAAATTCTATAGGATAAAATTATTTTACTTTAAAAATTGCCAAAATTTTATAAAATCTATATAAAATCCTTAGAAATTTGAATATTTTTACAAAAATATCACCAATCATTTATAGTTGGAATATGAAGGATTAGTAAGATTCACCAAGGTTTCTACATTTTAAAATAAATTTCCATCCTTAAAATCATCCCTAATTTTGGAGCATAAGGATGAAAACATATATACAGTCATAGGGATTTGAAATTTGGCAATCAATTATAGATGGATACACAGCACCAACAGTTCCACCAACAAATGGAAAAGCAGTGAAACTCGGTCAGAATAATTTCAAAGCCAAAAATGCACTTCTGAATGGTCTTAGTGAAACGATATTCACCAAAGTTGCACATTGTAAATCCACTAAATAGATTTGGGACAAACTTCAAAATATTTATGAAGGAGATTCAAAATTCAAATAAGAAAAGATGAAAACTTACAGAGGTCAGGTCGAACAACTTAAGATGAGGGAAGATGATAATATTGCAGCTTACTTTTTACAAGTTGATGAAACAATAAATGCAATCATAGGATTGGGAGAAGAAATCAAAGAATCTATAATTGTTCAAAAAGTACTAAGATCTCTTCCTATGAGATTTGACCCTAAGATATCATCACTAGAAGAAATATCATATCTAAACTCAATAAGCATGGATGAATTACATGGAATCTTCACAGCATATGAAATGAGAACTGAACAGGAGAATCCAGATATAAAAGAAGCAGCATTCAAATCATCCAAAAATTCAAAGCAAAAGAGAAGGCAAAAAGAAGAACATAGCAGCAACAGTGATGTCTCAGAAGATGATGAAGAAGTTGCCAACTTTGTCAAAATACTGAACAAGGGAACCAACGGTGTGTATAGAGGTAAGCTTCCTTTAATTTGTTTTAATTTTGATCGTATTGGTCATTTTGCTAACAAATGTCCTTATAATAAAAAGAGAAATGATGAAGGTTACTCAAAAGGAAAACAAACATATAAAGGAAAAAGAACCACAAAGAAAGTTTTCAAGAAAATCTTATGCACCAAAGAAGACATATCATCATCATATGAAGATGAATGCAGTGACAGTGAGACAGAAAGAGTTATATTCATGGAAGTAGAAGTCTCTGATAAAGAAGACTCCGAAGAAGAATATGAAGAAGCCGAAGAAGAATATGAAGAAGTCGAAGAAGAAATTGAAGAGGCAGAAGTTGACTACCAAGAGGAATTAATGTGTGTCATAGAAGTTATC
>SNQJ01S0263305.1:0-10550 GCA_010110895.2 Picea sitchensis | reverse complement strand
TGGAATGTCCTTGGTCTGCAGCCAGTTGGTGAATGGTTTTCATTAAGATAAGTTCTCTTTGTCATGGTTACCTTGTTGGTATATTTATTTCTGCTATGTATTAATTATTGTCTCTAATATTCATTTGTTCAATGTGCATGTTTGTTGGTTATTGTTGTGCATGGCATGTTTAAGTAGTCTTTTAAAATCTGGCATGAATCTTGATTACTGCATGTACTGTTATGGTGTTTCTTTCATGATTATTTATTAATTAAACGATATCATATTTCAAAATCCGTTTTGAAGTGAATTTTTGAGGTAGCATGTCTAGCCTATGGGTGGTTGGGTACGTTACAAAGCTTTTCTTGGTGCCATTTGTTTCACCACCTGCTCAACTTCCAACATAAAAATGGACTGGAACAGTGAGTTTTTTTACTCATTTGTATTCGGCTTTGGAATGTTCATTGTGATACTATTTATGGCTTCTTATCTCTCAATGGATGGATTAGAGAGGAGACTTTTGAAACATGTATTGATTTTTGTCTCAAAATATTTTCAATCATAGAGATTTTTCCCATTGGTTTCCTACAAGTTCGGAATTTTATTATTGTTCCTACATCCCATAGTTGATTTGTGAAATAATTTGGAGTTTTTATCACCTTCCTTCAGCTAGAAGATGCATGATTTATATTTCAAGTGAATCTCCTTCTATCTAGCTTGTAGGCAAATCTAGTTGTTGATATCTCTCTTTTTTTATTAAGGTTCATGTCAAGCCCATTTCCATGATTTCCTCTTATGTTTTGATCATGCAGGTTTACTATTTTTTGAATATTTTGCTAATGTTTTTCAAGTTCCTATATTTGATCTTGGATTTTAGGCATTTCAAATTTTGATGGAAAACGCACTTTGCATGAGCTTGTACAAAATTTTGCATCATCCCACCAATTATTTATTAATCATCTGAAGTTAAGATTAATAAACCACATTTTCACATAGCGAAAATGGGTTCACTTTGATCCCTGCCTTAGTAGGCAATGAATAACAATTGGCGAAATGGTTAGAGACTATGCTTTGTTAGGAAGAGGGAATCCCATTCTATTCTTTCATCCATAAGAATTTATAATAGAAATCAAGTATTTTAATGATATGTTGAATTATGTATCTCTTGTTGTTCCAAGTGTAGTTGTCATTGTTGTGGGTGGTATCTATTGGTTGGAGGTCTTTGATATTTTCCACAAAATTATTACAAACACCATCCAATATGCGAAGAACTCCATTTTTTACCCTCTATGTAGGTTATCATATTGAACCTCCCACCAATTATTTCCAATCCATCGAGAGAATTTGAGGGGATATGATAAGACTAGAAGGGAAGGCTTCAACTAGAAAGGAAGGCTTCCTTGTCTAAAGGGTTGGTCAGCCCATAGACATTGGTGAGGGATCATGGGGAATTGGATCCAAGTACATTGAAGTGGGATGACACCCACCATTTGGAGGAAACAAAATTAAGCTAAACAAATTTTAGGTTCTAGAGAATATCTAGACCTCTACAGAATCCTTACACACTTAGGCATACTATGATGTTGTTCCACCAATATTCAAAGTTATTAAATGAATGAATGTATCTCATCACTTGATTTCTAGCATAAAAAGGATGTCTGGGTTTTCCTTCTTTATTTGTTCTTCAAGTTGATTTCATTTTCTAGGAGATTTGGGTCCCCTAATGTTCTAGCCAAGACATGATCCACACAATTAAACTTAGATGGGGATTAGGATATATTTATCCGTAATATACTTAACTTGCTCTGAGTTAATGAGATGAAATCCTACCTCTTATAGCTTGGATTTGTTTTTCTTTTTTCCTCTTGGATTCCCTGAGACCTAATTGGTAGGTTTTAGAGAGGAGGATTTGATACCAAGGATGTTTAGGGTCTTGGAAGCAGCCCTAATCCTTTCACCCTTTTGGATTGATTTGAGTATTGATCTTTATAGCTTGCTAAGTTATTCTACTAAAATGGATTTGATGCATTCCTTGTCAAATTGTGATGCTAAAATAGGTAGATATGTTTCTTCTATGTCCATATCTATGGTTTCTTTCCTCATTAACATGACTTCTTCTTTGGATTCATCCTTTGAGTCATTTGGGTTTTATTTCTCATAATTATATAATGGTAGGGCTGTTCAATATAGATTTTGGTCTTATTCCATGGCCATAGCCTCTTTTTTTTGTGCCTCGATCTCCCTAGGATTTGTATCTATTTCCCAGTTATTTTGTTCCATTGAGTTGTGGTTCTTTCCCTCTTTGTTCTTTAGTTTGAAAAAAAAGGTTAGTTGTGATTGAATACAGTCTAGGGGGTTTTTCTTATATGACACAAAAAATTTGTTTTTTTCTTATTTATTTTCATTGGTTTTCCTTCGGGACTTAGTGGGTATTGTTATAGCACAAGTTGTAGGTTGGGAAAATACCAAACGAACCACAAAAGAAAGTGCTACAACTAGGTAATCCTACATCCAATTTCACCTCAATGTAGGTATTGCACTTCAATGGTTACTAGGTCACTCTAGGGAAGTGATCCTGGTGACCCTAGGGGGAATGAGATGTGTATGAATAGAGATGGAATTGGAGCCCCAAGAGGTCAAATATAAATGGAGTGATATGTGGAAATATATGCCTTGTAATTCAAGTGATTTTTTCCTCAAAGGTACAATACTTCTTCAGATGTTTGTACCTGCCCGAGACAAAAGAAAATCCAACTTGCAATGATATATGTTAGTATGGATCAACAAGTTAAGCTTGTTGTCCCCAATTTGTAGAAGCATATAACAGTTTATATCAGAAAATAAAGCATTCTCAATCAGCATGTAAAGCATAAGATCAATCATCAATATTATCAATGAATATGGCAATCATTTATGACTGAAAAATGACACTTTGAAGTTGAATAAAGAAAGTTGTTATAACATGTATATTTCTGCAGAAAATTGCAGCCTTATGGCTGTAGTATTCAGTGGAATTCAGCAACAAAATAAACCATCGAAACGTGCCAAGAGCTAGCTCAAAAGGTGTGCCCTAATTACTAGATTAAATGAGTGAAATTTAAGAGTTAGTCTAGGGTTAGTTTAGGAGTTAGGATTANTGGCTGTAGTATTCAGTGGAATTCAGCAACAAAATAAACCATCGAAACGTGCCAAGAGCTAGCTCAAAAGGTGTGCCCTAATTACTAGATTAAATGAGTGAAATTTAAGAGTTAGTCTAGGGTTAGTTTAGGAGTTAGGATTAATTAACTATCTAGGTTATATCAGCCCTAATGGATGTAGATTAGGTTTTTCAACAACAATTTAAGTAGTGGGAGAGATGGGACGCTAGAGTATGGGAAGATTCCTCTCAATGTGGAAAACCAACTCGAAGCAAGAGATCTTTCAAAAGAAAAAAAAAAACATGTTTCCCAAGGCAATGATTTTATATCTCCAATGCAAATAAAAGGTTGACTAGTGCCTTTACTATTGGGTTAATGGATTCAAATAAATGAATTAAAGATTCTACTTCCTTGGGGGTATAAATCCTCTTACTTCCCAAGGCAAGTATCTCTAGTTAGGGTTTAATAATGAGGGGTGTAAATCCTCTTACTTCCTAAAACAAACCCTTGCAACATCAATGAACTTTAAGCAATAAATTATGAAGACTAGAGTGGGGGTGTATATACTCTTACTTCCCACTTATCTCCTAGCACAAGAATCCTTGACTTGAAAAGACGAAAGAATAAGAGTAAAATACCATACCAAAATCAAGAAAGATGCTAAGATAATCCACCATAAAAGCTAGAAAGAATTCATCCAAGTCTAGTGCCTCACTCCTCCATCAACCATTCACAATAAATAGACATAAAAAAGTGCACAAGATACAAATATAGCCAAGTATAGCGAAAATTTTAGATCAATTCCTCTCACAAGAGGGAGAGTTATGTCCAAATGAGATCTTATGATCTCTTATTTATACAAAATGTCACTAAGGTGACTTGTCCATAAATTAAGGGGTAAACTACAAGACTAAGGGTCAAAACCCTAATATTTCCCCCTTTAACAAAGTAATATTAAACAATTCATTTAGAGTTTCAATTTTGCACAAATAAATCCCTAATTTTACATGGAAATCTCCCCTTTAGGGGATGTTTTTCCACTTATAAGAAGTCGTTGGTGTTGGAGAAGCATGGGTAGGCCTCCAAATGCCACATGTCAAGCATATAGAAAATATCTTCATGGTGAATAACTTCTTCTCATTAAAACTTCCATGTGTCAATGAGTGGCTACATCACCACCAAACCCTAGCCCCCAAAAGTGGTGTCATGCCCTAGGAGGTGACGTTTTGCCTCTCCTAGGAAAACCATTTGGAAAGTGAAGCATGGGCTAGGTCCATCCAACTGTCCTCTAGGATTTCGATATTTCATCTCTATGATCCGGCATGTGGACCCTTGAAATCCAACCTCTGGGCTTGCAACCCCATGGAAGCCAAAACTAGGCTTTTTCTCCCAAAACTTTCCACCAACTAGGTCCTGCAAAGAAAAATGAGAATGCTCTCCAAGGATCTCAAGTCATAACATCATGATAAGTGAATCCAATCAATAAATGAGCCACCTAAGCATGTTCATTAAATATCACTATATCAAACAATTAATTTCTCAAGGACACTATGCGACTTGTCAAGCTTGAATATGGGAAGGTTGGCAAGGTGTCCTATTGGGTAGATTTTTCCCTAGGTCAATGAGAATTTCCAAGAGATCCCTCTCTAAGCCATGTAAATTTGATGAATCGGTTGGGTTCAAGACTCAATGGGCATAGGGATCACGACATGCAAGGGGTTGTAGTGTCTCATTCATGGGTTCCTTTGTAGAGGGTGTGCGGTACCTTCATCCGCAGTTCACTTTTTCCAAGCCCATTAATTTCCGTTCTTTCATTCTTTCATAATTTTAAGGAGAGGTTGAAGGTCACTTCCCTGGCGTGGTGACAAGATAATGGTGATGTCACACACAGGAACCTAGTGGAAATGAGAATGTTGGCTTGTGATGAGACCCCATCTCTCTCAGCCATGCAATTGAGAGCCATTACCCTGGTTTGGTCACCAGATGATGGCAATGTCATACCACTATATTTTCATGGACATAATAGTTTGGCTCGTGATGATACATCCTATCCTTCAACTAAACTTTTAAGCATTATTTATTATATAATGGGTCTCCTTTACTCAAAGATGAGTGTTTCACTGCTTTCTTGGGTGATCCCTGGGTGAAGCATCTAGAAGATTCATACAAGGCTTTTATATTTTACCCAACATCAATCCCTCTGAGTATTCCACCCCTTCTTCCCATAGAATGATGGACAACCCATCCTTGTGTCGATACACCCTAAAATCCCAAGAGATAAGGAAATGGAGGGGAATAATGATGGAAAGTGGTAATTATGGTCATGAACGATACGATGGCTCCTTAAGGGAGTTACTAGTATCAAACCCATCCCCAAGGAAAACCACTTACTAGGGCACAATGTCAACCACCAAGGTGAAGCAAGGAAAAAGGCATAATTTCCAAGCATATATCATAAAATCTAGAGCAATCTAAGATACAACATACGCAATTGGCTTAAATATTGAAATTATTCTCACCATAATATTGACTTGTGCCTCATGGAGCAAGACCCACTGCCTTCCAAAAGCTAGCTGATGTGGTGGATGCCATATGGAAATATGTGACCATCTATGGTGGTGAGAGGGGTTTTCAGCTGTGTAAAATGGTATTGATGTCCATGTAGTCTTCTCGACACTCCATATCTTCAACCTGAGGGCCTTGAGACATAATCTTCTTAGTTATCCACAAAATGGGGATAACATATGGCTCCTACTTGGGGACATGTGCTCTTCATAGAGTGCATGAGAACCACAACATGTCCTAGTAGACATGTTCCTGCAAGGAAACATCAAACTATCAAGTGCAGGATGGCCTTCTCATCCTTGTTCTCATATGATCATAATCAAAACCAACTAAGCTAGAAAAAGAAAATTTTGATATTTTTTCAAAAAAAAAGAAGCTAAGCATGAAATCAATATGCAAGTAGAGAAAAATGAAAATGAAATTCGTATAAACTAATATGAGCAATCAAGATGCAAATGAAAGGAGTTAAAATGAATTACTTAGTTACCTAGGGCATGGGCCCTGAAGAAGTCATGTGACCTGGATATGAGGCTAGAGAAGAGATCCATCTACCGATAGTGGCATCTTCCTCTCGTCTAATGTTGTCAGATAGTACCTTTCTTTGTCAGACTTCTTCTTGATGATGTAAGGACCAAGCCATGGATTTTTGTCTTTTTGGTCATATATGAGTTTTTCCTTTCTTTTTTCCCACATGAGCACAAGACATCCTTCATTGAAATCGATGCAAGGTGTATTCTCATCATATGGAGGCTCTGTGTGGACTGTCTCTTTGATAATTTATTCATGTTTCTCATATTATTCTTGCATAATATGAATAGACCCTAGATCCTTCCCATGGTATTTCACAGTCTTCTTCTTATCTTCCATGGGAGAAACATCTCTATGGAATCTTCCTACATAAAGGGTAACTCGGATGGATCATACTCAATAATTTGTGGAGGCATATCATAGTAGTGTTCACTGACATAATTAGGTCCCCTTAGATCCATCACATGTGTATCTTTCTTTTCCCTATTATGTAAGATATCATACATGCCATCACCCATGGGAATATATGCATGTGTAAGGTTCATGATAAGGAAACCTCCAAGGGCTGAGGACCATGCCTTCGACAAGATCACCCCCCAGTTATCTGGAACATCGATCACCAATATGTCCATGAGGACACTCATATGTGGAAAATCTATCAAAAATACCTCAACGTCTTCACACACCCCCAAGAACTCAACTCTTCTTGAATCAATACCACAAACATTTCCATAAGGTCAGGTTGTCTTCAAACCAAGTTGTTTCATAACCTTCAATGACATGACATTTTCTGAGGCCTCTAAATCAAGCATGCAATTGTTCAAGCATAGGCCATTCATGCCTAATGAAAGATAGAAAGGGGGGTTCTTGTCCCTTGGTTGATCAAGACACAAAGTATTCAAAATAATGGGAGATTACTCCTTCTCGGTTGGCACCTGTAATATCTTCAAAACTCCCCTTTTCACAGAAGAGATCTTACACATCTCTGTCACTGGGACTGTCATATTCAGTTTTCCAAACATTTTATTAACATCTATATTCAACTAAATTTCATATGTAGGAGTTGTCTTAGGAAGCACCTCACATACCAGTGGTGGAGGTGGTGGAGCCACCTTTTCTGCTGATGGAAGAGGAGTATCAGGATGTGGCCATTTAATGAGGCCCCTAAATAAAGCATGCAATTGTTCAAGCAGAGGCCATTCATGCCTAATGAAAGATATAAGTGGGGGTTCTTGTCCCTTGGTCGATCAAGACACAAAGTATTCAAAATAATGGGAGATTACTCCTTCTCGGTTGGCACCTATAATATCTTAAACTCCCCTTCTTTCACAAGAGATCTTACATATCTCACACTGGACCTGGCTATATCTGCTTTCCAAACATTTTATTAACATCTATATTCAACTACCCCTCATATGTAGGAGTTGTTCTAGAAGCACCTCACATACCAGAGGTGGTGGAGCCACCTTTCCAACATGGAAGAGGGAGTAACGGATGTATGGCAACAAGAATTTTTCTTCTTATGGCTAGAATTTCCTCCTCCCTTAATTCCTCTTCCATCATCTATCAATTTATTAATTCTTGAGTCCTTAGCTTTCTCCCCTGTATCCTTTCGCTTCACATCTATTCTTGGGTAACATTTTCATCATCGAAATTGTAAATCATTAAGTTTATATTGTCGGGATAATATTTGTCTCTTCGGGGGAACTCATATTCCCTATGGGGTGTTACAGGTATGAACTAACCTGAGAGGGGGGTGAATCGCTTAGTGTAGATTATTAACAATTTACTCTCATTTTCACTTTGAGTCATTAATCTTAATGGCAGCGAGTCTTTACTGCGGAAATTCAGAAGTTATAAACATAGCGTATAGCAACTAACAACAATCACACACAAAGATCTATTCACACAAGTAATGAGACACGTATTTTCTGCAGGAAACCCAATCGGGAAAAACTGGCTTCTTAAGATGTTCAAGAAGCTTCAACTTCGCTATATCTCATCTTTATGAGCACCAACCTATGAGGCACTGATTGCCAGCACCACCTGGCCGAGAGCACCAACTCCCACAATCCCAAAGCACTAATTCCTGGTGGAAGTAATTCCACTTCCTTTCAATTTCTAAGACTAACCCAATGAAGGCAATTCAACCTTCTCATTCTACAAGCACCCACTTGTGTAGAAAGAGACATAATGTCGCCTCCAGTACCACCCTACCACCCTAGTTTTGAATAAAAAATCTTTCTCAAAACAATTTGCTTATTCTGATATAGATTACTTACCATTTCTGCTATAAGTTGCTCGATTTAATCATCTCTGATCTTTTTAACTGCTCAGCCACAAATTCCGTTTTATTGCCTTTGATCTCAAGCCGCCTTCAATCGGGCTATCCCAAGCCCATTCTCAAATTCTTCTCCCTACAATGCTGTGTTCTCCTTCTTTTCTCACATCCGTGAAATGCCCCTCTTCTCACTTCAACAAACACTATTCATCTCGCTCCAAACAGACATATAGATTCACTATATGCGAGGTTTTCCATAAGGCTTCGCTAACCCAACCACAGCTCTTTCTTTTCATTCTTCTTCTTCTTCTCGCTTTTGCATGCTATCATTCTCCTTTGATTTTCTGAACTGACTCTCTTTGTGCATGCCTTTTTCTAATGCATGCCACATTATACTGTGGTTCCTCCGCCTTAACCGCTTCCACTTTAGACTAAAAGTCTTTTCTTCTTTTCTTAACTCCAACCGCAGTTTCTTTTTATTTTCTGCCTTCGCTTTTCCCATGCTGCTTCCCCATTTTCTCTCGAACTGTTTCTTTTACCGCTTCCTCTCTACACATGCCACTCTCATGCAACGCCAGAATTCCAGCAGTTTGTGTTCCCAGTTAGCCGTGGTTCCAAAGATCCATGTTCCAAAGCAATGTGGTTCCAGCAGTCAGGTTCCAAGAAATGGTTCCAAAGATCCGTTCAATGTGTTCCGTTAGCCTGTTCCAAAGCAAATAAATTCCAAAGATTCGTAATTCCCAAAGAAATGTTCCAAGATTCAGAGTTCCAAAGAAATGTGTTCCAAAAGATTCATGTTTCAAAGATATTTTGAGATTCCGTGATTTGTGTTTCAAAGATCCTGTTCCAAAGAATGTGTTCCTGAACAGGACCCAGCTAGTCAGAATTCCAAGATGATTTTTTTTCAGCATCTACGTTTCAACATCCGAGATTCAACATTCAGAGCCTAAAGATTCACGCTTCAACATCCCAGGATTCAAAGATTTGTGTTTCAACATCTACGCTTTCTCTCAACATCCGAGATTCAAAGATCTCTGTTCTTCAAAGATCTACTGCCAAAGATCCTGTTTTTCGTTCCATCATCCGTTTTCGTATTCCAAAGATCTCGTACAGGCCTGTGTTCCGGGAAGACTGTGTTTTTCTCGTTCCAAAGATTCAGGTTATCTGTGGTTCCAAAGATTCCAGAGTTTTTCGTGGTTCCAAAGATCTGTGGTTTTTCGTGGTTCCAAAGATTCCGTGGCCATTCCTCAGGTTCAGATCTCAGGCTATTCGTGGTTCCAAAGATCTCTGTGCTGCTCCATAACCAACCGATTTCATCAATGACAACCTTTAACCATCTCATACGGGCTTCCATCTATAGCCATATATCTCCAACAATCTCCCCTTCGCATTGATGGCAATATGTATGGCAATATGTCTTTCATTTCTCCCCCTTTGACATCAAGGGCAAAGGGTTAAACTGTTCTCCTCAAGCTCCCCCTGACTTTGTGCACTCAACAGTAATACCTGGGAAAGATATCAGCTTTGATATCTATATATGTTCGCTTGCTGCCATGTTACCTTGTTCAGTAACCAGGCTTCTTGTGAAAAGATCCTTTGGACCTGTGCTCCTCTAATCAATCATCTATGCTCAAGAGAAAAAACTCTTTGCATCTGCAATCTTCTTCGTTCTACTGTACATCTTCAGTTTTGTGCATGTCAAAAATATTTAGAGCTATGCTCCCCCTATCAGGATAACCCCAATCTGAAATTATCTCAAAATCATTTGTGCTCTCTCTATGTTAGCTAAGAGGATGATGCACGTTTTGTCTTCCTACTTGCAGCAACCTATGCAGACATCTACTTTGCTCAAGCCTGATTCAATATATTCAATATATTCAATACTGGTATAAAGACCAAAATGTTTCTTCAAGCGATCTGTTAATCACACGCTCCCCCTGACAAAGTGCAGAGGTTAGTTAGAGAAGGGTAAGACACCCATCTTTTGTCTGAGGTATTCAAACTGTGCCTTGGGTAATGGTTTGGTAAGTATACCAGCAATCTGCTCCGTGGAGGGAATG
>SNQJ01S0263304.1:0-12102 GCA_010110895.2 Picea sitchensis | reverse complement strand
AACCATGTTAAGGGTTGGTGTGGCTCAGGCCGGGTGCGATCCCCGGGTGATTTTGACGGCTTAGATGCCCCTGAGTCGCGGTTTCTCAAGCCACAGGTTAATCGCAGGTCCTGCACAAATTAACAAACAAAAAAAAAATATTCAAATTTTATTGTATAGAACATATTTTTCAAGAAACAATCCTACTATTATATAAAATACATTGAAACTTAAAAAATATTTGACTAGGATTCATAAAAGTTCCATAAAAAAAAAATGATTTCTTAAAAGATTGTTTTATAAATATAAAATTTTAAATCAGTTTTTTATAAATATAAAATTTTAAATCAGTTTAATGATGGCATATTACATTTTGTATTTATTTTTTTGAATAATGGAGAATTGTTATTTCATGTTAATAATTGTTAAAATTATTACATTAATAAATTTATTATAAAATTTTCACTAATTGTTTAAGTGGGGATGGAATAATGATGTTAAGTCTTGGCTAAATCATTAAGGAATAAAAGAAGTTATTTTGCAAAACACTGATGATATTAAAAATATTGTACACGATAAATTTAAGGAGAATCTATGGTGCCATAAAGAATTAGGGGATAAAAGAAAATTAAGATATTATAAGGAGGTGGTTAACCCTAATCTTGAAGAGAATCAATATTGGTAAAATAAGAATTAATTATCATGAGTTGCATAGTGAAACTCGGCGTTGGGAAATCCCCAAAACAACATGGCATGAAAGAATCTATCACCTTTGTGGCATCAAGAGGGTTAAAGATGAAAAGCACTTTCTCTTAGACTATCTAGCTTATACCCAAATTAGATCTCAATTTCAAAATATTTGTCACAATACGGACCTTCCTAACCTTCTAAGTCACCAAAACTTTAGTGATTATGGAATGCTTCTCTTAATGTTTTTTAAGTATCGAAATAATATTTTAAAGAAATCCAAGTAATCTCTTACTTTTCTTAAGGTCCAAAAGATCAATTTTGATCACCTTAACCATCCTCATCATTATTCATCATCATATTTTATACATATTTTATTTTAATAGAATAAAATTGTTAGCATTAATACTTTCATACATTATTTTATTTTTTTTAACTAGAATGGTTATGTTGCATTAATCGGCTTTCAGGCAAACCTGAATCAAAAAGTTACATATCTGGAGAAGGTTGGTGACCTCTAACAGTGTTGCCAACCTTCTTGTGAACGTCTTGGGAAACCCATCCCAATTGCTTCTTGAACTAATTCGAGAAAATGACAAAAATTGCATACATGAATAAATTCTCACAAATTGTGAGCATAGTAAAAGACAAAAGCAAAGCATTAAACCGAGGGGGATGAAAATTTCCCCTTAATGTAGGGGTCTAGCTTTTTCTGAGATCCTAAAGAAATGTTGGAGGCCGCCTCCTTTTCTCTGCGCGCTTTATTGGTCTTTCGCCCTCTGGTAAGGGGTGGAGACGGAACTGAATTGTCTTCTGGTTCAGAAGTTTCCACAGAGACTGAAACAACCAGGTCTGCATTGGCAGAAGGTTCCGGAACTGAAGCCTTTGCTGCCATTGTGGTGGAATCCGAAGGGCTTTCGTCTGCCGGGGGGTCTTCCTTAGCTGTTGTTGCTTCTGAATCCTGGGCTTCATCCTCCTTCAGCACATCAAAGCTGTTTTTAGTCTCTAGAGTTCCCTCTGTTGTATGGGTGGCTTTTGAGGCCTGGGATAACAGATCCTTTCGCCTTGGCTGCCTTCGTCGGTTAGTTACGGGCTGAAAATCATCTTCTTTGGCTAGTCCCGGCTCCTCAGAGATGATTTTGGGACAGCTTTTAGTAATGGCATGGCAGGAGGCACTTAAAAGAGGGAATGCGCTACAAATGACCGACTCTTGGATGTGGCACCATTCCCCAGGGAGAGATTAATGGTGTCCGGAAGTCCTTTTTTGAGATTTACCTCAACACAAATACGGGCGCAAGTGAACTGTTCCCCCTTCGGCTCCATCTGTCCGAAGCGCTTAAGCTTGTTTCATGTCCTCGAGGGAGCTATCCCAGAGATGCAATGGAAGGAAGGTGAAGGCGGCTAACCCAAGCAGTGTTGTGATCTATGCTCCGGGGTTGAATTCAAGAGTCGAGGGGGCTAAGAACAAACCTCTCAACCCCATGAAATAGGGACCAGACCTGAAAACTAAATCACGGTCCACCTTCCTCGTGAAGCTGAAGACAAAAAACCCCTGCCTACTGCATATAGAATAGCGTTTCCATATTTGTCCTGGCATCTTCCAACGATCATACATCCATGCCTCCACTGTTTTGTGGCTTGGCCATAACCCTGTAAACTTTTTGATGAGGGCATTTTCTTCTAGAAGAAGGGAAATATTGCATGGCTCCTCTGGAGATAGTTCCATAGAAGGGATCTCCTCCATCTTATTAACAAACTTAGACAAGAGAGAAGCAGGTTTAGGTCTTGGCGAAGCGGACTAACCTTTTTGAGAAGCTTCGGAGGTCTTTTTCCATCTGCGTCGGGTGGGGCCATCGTAGAAATGGCGACCACCAACAACTGACAAAATTGACGTATTGAAGTGTACTTGCACTCAATCGGTTGCATGCCCACCTAAGCGCTTTTGATCATTGGCCACGTACAGTGCGTTGCCAGGCAGCGTCCTATGAAAACAATCGATCTCACACTGGCGAGACGATACCACTTCTCAAATCAGCGTGCAAGCCTTTCCGAACATCTGTTGCAGAAACACCAATCGCCACGGACGGTACTCCAAAATGCATGAAGAAGCTTGGGGACACATGCGAATCATTGGGTGTCGAACCCTGGGTGCTTTCGGCTCTGCCGGTCGCGTTCCTACCGAATGCAATGGGGTTTGGAGCCCCTGGCGATAGCTCTCTCATCTTACCGCACAACTTGGCGTTACTGATGTAAACACTTTCATACATTATTTAAACACCTTCTAATTTAAACATCTTTTCATATGATAATTTTTTAATATGTTTTTAATAAAAATTATTAATTTATTTTGAATTATTTATATTAATTTAATTTAATTTATTAAATAGATCTAATCTCTTTCTTTTAAATAATTAAATTTTTGTAAGGGGTGGTAGGTGTGTGGGGATTGTTCTCGATCCTGGGCTAATGAAAACTAGCTTTGAATGGGGCCTAGGTAGAGTGTCAAATTACTAGGATGAGGCATTGGTTGGGTTAAAATTTCTTGATGCAATACATATCAAGAGTCTAATCATTATTAGGGACTTGGTTGTAATTATCGAATTGATGTATAATTCCTCCTCTTTGAACAATGGAAAATTGGTATAGATTATAATGTGAATACAAAAGGAAACTAATGTGCTTGAATATATTCGCCCCAATCTGGAAGGGGGGCCACCTTTGTCCCACCTAGAATTCCCTTCCAGTAAGAGAAATTATTTGAAGCTGGGGAGAGGAGAGAGAACCTTGATGAAAGCATCATCACGAGAAGATCAACAATTATGTGAATGATTTGGGACCTCGGCAATGTCCGGCAGTCCACGAGGTGAAAGGATATTGTTCTCAAAGTCAGCGAAGTCCACAGTAATGGATCACGGATCGTCGATCGGCGAGAAAATTTCGAGAACTTCTGACTGCCTGATTAACTCATGAAGCGATTAGTACAAAGAATAGTGAAATGTAAATGTGAAATTACAATAAATGAGATGGAACCCGGGATCATTGGTACCGGAAAAGAGATGCGGATGCGGTCGGTCACAGTCCCATGGATCTGATGCGAGAAAATTTTGGGATCTCATCTATCAGGAGTCCAAAACATGAAGGTAGTTATCTCCCAAAGTCACAAAATGTGAAAATCGCGATAAAGCGGGGCAGAATCGGAACCATTGGTACTAGAAGATGCGGGCCGTCGATCGAATCCCATGGATCTGACCGCAGCGGGAACCCACAGGATCTCGATTATCGGGGAGTCCAAGGCGATACGGTAAGTATCTCCCAAAGTCTACGAAATGCATTGATATGAAAAATCGTGATAAAGCGAATCAGTCGGATTATTGGTATAAAAAGAGATCGGAATAGTCGATCTAGTCCATGGATCTGATCGAGAAATTCCGGGACCTCGACTATCGGAGTTCAAAGCATTCATTAACTATTTCCCAAAGTCATTGAAGTACAATATCACGAAATCACGATAAACAGAACAGATCGGGACCGTTGGTATCAGAAAAGATCTAGATCGTGGGTATTAGAAGGGATCTGGAGTCAATCTGGTCCTGAAGGACTCACTGATAACATTTTGGTGTAAGCAGATAGGATGCATATTTTCTTTTTGTTGTAAAACTTCGAGTTGCAATTAATATAAAGGCTCCACTTTTTGTTACAAAAAAATAAAAAAATATGTTGAATATATATATACCATGTATTGGGAGCTTAACAAAAATTCAAATCATTTGGCCAATATGGCCTCTCATTTGGATAGTGGACATCTAAGAACCAAAAGTGGTGTTTAATCTCCCCTCATTCCCTAACTCTTTAAACAATACTTATAAATAAGAATAGCGTGAAAGTCAATTGGCATTTCAAGTTGTAGGGGAGATTAAATTATGGAATTCTACATTTAAGGAGCATTACCCACAAAACTTCACACTCATGATTTAATGTTGGAGTAGGCTAATCAATTGTGAAGTGACTTGGGTTCTTCTACAAGTGGGATAATGGATTTGGAGGATTATTCTGGAATGTCTTTAGGGGAGGCTCTATGGTTTCTTGCATTGTGATGGATTGTTGTGTTTCGAACTGGTTTGAATTGGGATTTTCTTTCCTCCTATCTTTAGGTGCCAACAAGGCCATGAATTGGTTACTTGTTGGACTTGCTTGAGTGACTTGATTTCGTGGTTTAGACTCCATTGATTCTTCTGAAGACTCATGTGAAGCACCACACTCTCTGTGTGAAAATACAAAAGGTTAGTCTCTCTAATTTATGTGGAATGAACTCTAATTTTGATGGTCATTTACTCTATTGTCATTTATTTGGAGATGTTGGAAAAGGGTTTGGTTATTGGTTATGGTAGTCTACTAGTCAAGCCTATGGGAGTTGGAAGGAGGAATTTGCAGGTGTTATGTAGTAATTTCAAAATGGAAAATCACTTACATTCTAGGAGATGCTCATTGTGTGAAACCATAGATATCCATATAAGACAAGAAAGCTTTATCATATATCATATGAATTTGATTTTCTCTATGATTGGTAGAATGCACTCTCATGAGGAAATTAAAATAATGAATATGTCTACCTTTATTATATGGAACTTTGCATAGTTAGAAGAGGCAAATAAAATCCCTTCAAGTTGAGTGTGGTGTTCTTTGTCAAATGATCATGAATTTAGCTAGAAGTCTCAATTATGTTGTGTCAAATTCCAAATTGTTTATTGGGTTTGTCGTTAGAAAATCAAAGAAGAAGATATTGTACAATAGCATCATGATGACATGGAAATGATGGGTATGGACTAAGCCTTTTAGGTCATATCATAGAACTAGGAAGAAGCCAGAAGCTAATAGTCAACATGCCAACATAGTATTAGTATTTAAAATATTTTTACAGTACTTGTTTAATTTTGAACATCTTCTATAGAATTTATACAAAGGATGAACATGTTTATTTAGTAGATAAGTCTCAATTTTTTTTTTTTTTTGACAATTTCAAAACTTCAATTTTTTAAATAAACCTTATATTTTGTATTATTATATATTGACTAATGCGATTGTAGCAATTTTCTAATACAAAAGTTACCATTCTTATTACATAATAATAATTAAAGAATTTCTCCCATTTTAATATGATTACAAAGATATAAAAAATAATATATAGAGGTATATCATCTGGAAATTTTGAAAAATTATGATGATATAGTTTGCGATTATTCCTTTTATAAGATGGAGTTGATGTAGTTACAAAGATATCATATTTAATTTGTGATGATATAGTTTGATATTAATCCTCTTAGAAGACCGAGTTGATGTAATTACAAAGATGTCATATTTGTGATTACATCAACCTCGTCTTATAGGAGGGATAATCACAAACCATATCATCACAAATTGTTTTAATTTGCGAAGATATAATTGTACTTATTCTTTCTTATGGCATCTTTGCGACTAACTCAAGAAAGAAAGGTTTTATGTACTTTATCTTTCTTTATATAACAATTTGTGATGATATAGTTTGTGATTATTCCTCTTCTAATGACAAGAAAGAAAGGTTTTATGTACTTTATTTTTCTTTATATAACAATTTGTGATGATATAGTTTGTGATTATTCTTCACTCTATTTTTTTCTAATGACATATTTGGTGATATAGTTTGTGATTATTTCTCCTATTTTTTCTAATGATATATTTGTGATGAAATCAATAAAATCTTATGTATTTTATCTATATTTTTACATGTATTATTTTTTCTTAATTTTTTTAAGTAAAAAGGAGGATCTTGTTATATTAAAGTTGCAGAATTACAAAGTTCTGTTAGAATGCCAAGCGTAAGCCTAAAAAGTTGGCTCTATGCCTTGTTCAAAAAACCGGTACGCCTGTTTGCTTTAAAGGAAACTGGGACGTATGGAAACCATTAGTCTAAAACTGTTTACGAAGTTTACTTCTGGCAACATAACGAAAGTCTAATAGAGTTAGAGCTCTAATTCTAGACAAAACAAAATTTCTAACCATAAACATTAACTATAGCAATTACCCGGTGGTCGTTGGGGTTTCCATGTCAGCATCTCCTCCCTGATTTAACGTTTTGGTTGGAAGTGCGAAGGGTTGTGTGCACGTTGGGCAATGTTGTCCTGGTGACATGTTGGAATAGGCATCATACAATAACATGTATTCAGTGGATTTGGAGGGCACGATGGATTTGGTTGTCCACCATGCTTCTTGTTTCAAAAATCAACACCAGATGTTCCAGGTGTAGGAGTGGAGGCTCCTCCGTTTCTCCATTCTCACGCTTATCGTGTTGTCCTCGTTGAGCTTCATGTTGGTCTCCTTCCCTTGAGAATTCGCCGACTGCTGAATTCACCTTTGCTTCCGCACCATCCGAGAATTCTTCTTCGACATAACAAGCGGTAGGTTCCAATTTTGGGTTGTCCTCCTTGTTGTGCATCGTTTTTGTTGGTGGCAACTTGATCAAGGGTTGGATCCCAATTATTAGGAGCAGTTGAGGAGATATTCCAGGAGGAACACGGATGAATTCTTAGAACAATCTCTCCTCCATGTAAACCTGGGGAAGTAGGCCTTCTTGGTCTTCACAGACTCTCTTCGTTCTTGTTATGGACAACACCCTCGAACTTCTTTTTGTCTCTTCAGGAGTTTCAAATGTCATACCATTGCTTAGCCTCTGTGTGAGGTCGGCCTCTTTCCCTCGACATGTGGATAATCAGGACTATAGCCATAATGTTAACTTGGTGGCTAGCTCTGCACCAGCTTTCCAAAAGTTCAGACTTCGGTTGATCAACCTCAAAATGCATTGTGTCCCATTCAGAGGTGTTGATAAACATGAAGGTGATTGTGACAGCAGCCAAATTAAGGCTATTCCCAACCTTGGTCTGTGAGCATCCAGTCATCTTCCATGGCGTGAGAACCTGCGTCCATGGCCTTGGTTGCTTTCCGAGGGCTTGCTCCCCGTCTTAATCTTTGAGGAGATGGGGCCGTTGGCCCATGTTGAACTTGTCTTCAGCATTAGCCAATCATTCGACATGTCACTATAGGAGTATTATTCTCCATAATAATATTTATCTTTATTTATGTTTTACTAGTGTCATTAACTTTATTTTATCATCCTTCTCATCTTATATTATTAAAATGTTCCTTTTTAAATATTTTATAATTACTTTAATTTAATTTGAATCTATTTTGTATTTAGATAATTTACCCTAAAATGATATTTTATAGATTTTATTGTATGATTAAATAGTTAATCAATCTTCTTTTATTTATTTATTTTAAATTTATTTTTAAATAAACCAAACTGTTAATTTAATTTTAGATTTTTATGTTCCCAAACATAAAATAATTATAAGATGGATTTTGAATGAGAATATCCATTTAAATGTTAAAAATTCAAAACTATATTCGAAAGAGAGAAAAATACTACTACTCTAATATAAGATATTTTAATATTTAATAATAATTTTATAGTTACTCATTAATGCATGATGCAGTTTAGCATTTTCACATAAAATAAACAATGATATACTTAGTAAAACTATGAACCATGCATTTCAAAAACAAGCTTATCATATACTACTTTTGAAAAGTAAAGTTGGCCATGCCGTGTTGGAAAATAAAGTTGCATGTCCTCATGTTGTCTGCAACTTTTAGTGTTAGTGTAAACTTTTAATATTTAGGTACATGTAGAAAATGACACACCAAGGTTTGAAATATTTAAAAAAGTCCATTCCGCTTGTTACTTTTTAAGCCATTGCATATCTTCATATATTCACAAAAGTTACTCATAATTGGAGACAAAGCAAAAATAACATTAAAAAGTGATATTGGCATCCATTAGATCACGGGCTTTTTAAATGTTGGCATCTATAAGATCACCAACTTTATTTCTTTCAAAGAGTTTATTTCAAAATGATTTATTAAATCATAATTTAATAAAATATGTTTATTTAATTTTATTCGTATTAAGTAAAAAGATAATATAAATATAAAAATATTATTTTTATTTAATAATAATTTATTTTTTGATTATTTGGTTGTAAAGATATGTATTGGTTAATTTTATGATTATTTTATAATTTATGATTATTTTCTAGAATTTTAAGGGAATATTTTTTTGTAAATTTGAATATTTTTATAAGGATTTTATTTAGTTTGGATAAAATTATTTTACTTTAATTATTAATGAATCTTTTGTGTAAGTTCAAAATAATTTAGATATTTTTTTTTTCAATTTATATTTTAATGTTTTTAAATAATAATGAATTTTTTACTTTTAAAGATTTGATTATTTTGAATACCTTACTTTTTTTCAATTTATAGTTTATTGTTTTTAACAATAGGTACTACTTTTGAATTTTGATTATTTTGAATACCTTACTTTGTCACGAGATATTGTTTCTCTTTCTAAATCTAAATTCTTTGTTTTATAATGCTTTTACATTTTACTTAAGATGTTTTCAATGGTGACTGCCTCTATATTAAGGAAATGTACTAATTCAATTTCTACAATGTTATTTTTAGAAGGAAATGTGCTAAATCCATTTTTATATAAAAAACAACAAAAAAATTTATATATATATTAAATTATTTTTTTTTTTTAAAGATGTTTCTCTTGGACAGAGTTATTTTATTAGTAGCAATTTATATAATAAGGAAAGTAGCTAATTATATTTATACAACATTGATGATTTTCAAAGAAAATTTGCTCAAAATTATATTGTGTTAATTTTCTTTATCTTGTCTTACATGTGATATCAGTTCCTTCACATTCAAAACCACATACATAAAAGCCTTTTTCAAGACATTCTTGTAACTTCCTTCAAAACATAAACAAAAACCTATAAGTTCCAATGGAAGGATATGAGGCATAACCCTAATATCCAGCCTAACAAGAAATAATTGAAACAACCCCTTAAAGAACCAAGACTACATAAGGATCCAAATAGAAAAAAAACCTCTACTAGAGCGGTGAAGTTCAAAGTCCATGTCTTTGTTTCCCCGGCTCCTCCAGGACCCTTGCGATAATATGTTAACCTTCAGCCCAAGGGGGCAGTAAGGCTTCTTTGAGCTTATCTACCTAAAGTTGAATTCCTTTGTATATATGATATTTAGAACTTTGAATTTTTGCATAGATCTTTTGTGCGCTTCTTCCATCCTTCAATGGAGCATATATCCAATTTGCCCCTATCATTTAGCCATTCAATAATCACTTTAGATGTAGAAACTGCGGCTTATGAATGCCGGTAAATTTACTGAAAGGGTGCTTGATTCCCTAATGTGAATTACGGCCTTTGAGTTTGTTCCTCACTTATGATTAAAGGCCACATGGCCAGACCCAATATTCACCGGTAGTTTTATTCACCCCTCATTTACAGGAAGATCGATCACTACTTCCATCTCCATCGAAAAAAGCAATGCTTGTTCCTTCTTCATGTTGAATAAAGCATTCCTTTACAACAGATTTTCTAGCAGGATTACTTTTAGTTTTAAACAGGCCCAATACTTTATGCATGGCTGAAAAAATCGTTGGCTTCTTATTTTCAAAGATACCTCTATTCATTTCGATCCACAAACACCAACATGTTAATGCCGCAATCTCAGAAGGAACAAATTTATCAGTGATCCATTAATGAAAGGCATCAACTATATCCTGTCCCGACCAAATCCTCTTTAAATTCAAACGGTACTTTAACAAAGCCCATAACTGTTGCGTAAATTCACAGCTGATGAAAAGGTGTTCTAATATTTTTGTGTTCCTCTTACAGAAAATACAAAAACCGGGTCCTTCCCAACCTCTTTTTTGAAGACCATCCCAAGTCAAGATCTTCCTGGAAATAGTCAATCATGAAAAGAGTTTGATCTTAAGTTGAATCTACCAACTCTAGATTTTCTGAATCCAGTTGGGCGAAAAAAAGAAAATTTTGGGTAGAAACAATGGCACGATATAAATTCTTAACAATTAATTTGTCGGATGAATCCACCTTCTAGTAGTTTGTCATTTCCTCACTAAGGTAGCTCAGTGATGTAAGGCCTTTTATATAAAATTCCATTCCTCACAAGAGTACCACTTAATCCCAATGAATCACTACTTAACCATAGATCAAAAAACTCCCCTGTCGCTAGTGGATTCCTAGCATTGACCAACACCTTAATTTCCTTTGTTGTAATATGTTCACGCAGAGGCTGAGATAATAATGCTTTTTCACCCATACCCAGAATCACATCTCTGCCTATAAGAACTTGATTACCCGACCCAGGTAACCAACTTTGCCAGTGAAGTGACAAATGAATCAATTTTAGCAAGTTCCTCCATATCCTCGAGGCTAAAGAAGCTTCAAAAAAGGTCGATCTAAACCATTGAATTACATCAACATGTCTTAAAGACTTGTCCATGTTAAGCCATAATATTGGCTCATTACCATTAATTAGGGCATATTAAGATTAGTAATGTTATTTTATTTATATTCTAGGCTTTAGGCCATTGGTTGTGATTTAGATTAGTAATGTTATTTTATTTGCTTATATGCGGCTTTAGGCCATTAAAACCTCCTAGTCTCCTATATATACCAAGGAGACATTTTCATTTGAATCATACGGTATGGACATTTAAATTGGGGTAAGAGGTTGCCCCATCGAAGAGGCTTATTGATATTATCTCTTTCAAAGTTGGAAGGTACTTTCTTGAGGGTTTTCTATGTGCTATATTGATGGTTGGTTCTTAACATATGGTTTGAATTTTCAGTCTTGGGGTTTCCTTGCTACATCTGAGACAGAGTGGAATTTCCTTCTAACTTTTTTTCTACAACGTTTTAGAAGGAATGGCTTAAAGGGTTTTAACTTGAACTATCAAGGTACGTTGGGTATCATCTGGTACTTGAACATTTAAGTGGGGTAAAAGGAGGTTGCCCCATCGAAGAGGCTTATTATCTGATATTATCTCTTTTCAAGGCGTTGAGTACTTTTCTTGAGGTTTTTCTATGCTATATTGATGGTTGGTTCTTAACATATGGTTTCAGAGCTCAAGGTCTTGGGGTTTCACTGCTACATCTGAGACACCGTGGAATTTTCGCTATAACTTTTTTTCTACAACGTTTTAGAAGGAATGGCTTAAAGGGTTTTTAGCAGACATATCAAGGTACGTTGGGTTCAAAATTCAGCTCCTGAGGTCTTATACTTTCGGAGATATAGCCTGTACAATATAGGGTTATGGAATCATCCTGAAATGAGTCATTGAGGCATTTTCGCTATAAAAAAAAATTTGTAACGTTTCAGACCCTAAACTCAGGGGGCCACTTACAGAAATTAGTTTTCTATCTATGATAAAAATTTCTGATTCTGAGTCATCCTAAATTTATAGATACACCTTGTGTAAGATAGGGTATCTGACTAGTCCTATTGGCT
>SNQJ01S0263302.1:0-12102 GCA_010110895.2 Picea sitchensis | reverse complement strand
TAATGTAAGATCCAAGTAGTTGTTAGAGATAAAAGGAACCAGATGAATATATTTAAAGGTTTCAATGATCATAAGTGACACATACCATGATACCTGGACCAGTTACCTCATGGAGCAAGAACCTCTTATGATACAAGACCAAGATGATGGTGATGGATGTTCTTGTTGTTGACAAGACCAAGCTGATGGAAGAAGAAAAAGATGGGCCCTCCAGGGCCATGCTCAGGTCAATCCTGCTCTCATTACTCCATGTCTAGGACCCGTGGGCCTCAAAACATGATCTCCTAGTTATCCTTAAAAATTGAGGATAACATGGTTTTCTTCCCTTGTCAAGAAGGGTTTCCCATGATACTTCTTTTGTTCTTGTGCATGGTGTTTCCTCTTGTGATCTTGGTTGCTGCAACATGAATCTTTATGGTTTAAGTTAAATGCTAAAAATGAATGAACTTCATGCTTAAACCTTGCTTATTGAAAAATCAACATGTAATGCCTCCTGAAATTCCCTTATCCTCTCAATCTCCAATCACCTCAGCTCCTAGACCTTCATAACCCTTAACCTCCCTGCGAGGCTTGTCCTCCTGAAATTGGTGCTTCAAGGCATCCTGACCTACATGTTTTCGGCTCTAGCAGCCCCACAAATTGTCATAAAAAGCATAAGGAATATTCAGAAGAACTTCCTCTAGAATGACCACAAATAGGAAAAAACCTGAGCCTTGGTCAGCTGGGATAAGCTTTTCAAACCCATAGCCCTAGGGGGATTGTGGCTCCATGACCCTGGGAAACTTAATAGTCAAATGGGAGAAAAAATCTGGTAGAGATGGCTCAAATATCCTCATGAACTCTGGTCGTGTCTCTGGCGGAAAAAATACTCTCCTGGTATGCAACAAGAAGAACTCATAAGGCTCAACAATCAGATCTAGGGCTCCAAAAATTGGAATGTAGCCTAGCACAATCGCCCACTCATTCAAAAACATGGTTTATGGCATGTAAGAAATGGACGAAGTGCTCAGTTTTGGACATATTCTTGGCATCAACTCCCTCTTTTTCAATCTCTGGAAAAATGTCCCCCTACCAGACCTACCTTCCAGACCTAAGAGATCTCAAAGTAGCAGACCAATGGCTCAACACCCAACCTAACACCCCCTGATGTATTTGGAAAATTCTACCTCAAGATCTCTATCTATCGGACAATGTCGAGATGCAACCTTGATAAGAAACAATGGATAACAGGAAAATATGTATCAACATAGACAAGGAAAACCTCCATTGGGGATACTCGACAATGGGTACTTTCACGATCAAGGAGGCCTATCATATTCAAGAGAACTTTCATGCATAGGAAAAAGATCACATTTGGCACATAATCTGGAAAACCAAACTCTGGCAAAACGTTTCTACCTTTCTTTGGCTCTTGGTACAGAATAGACTCCTCACCTGGGACAACCTAAGGAAGAGAGGATTTATTGGGCGTTCCATATGCCATCTCTGCAACCAATAGGAAGAAACCATGGAACACATATTCAATCAATGTCAGGATAGTAATCAGATCTGGGACCAATCCACAACCATCATGAGGAAAACAAAGCGTGACAGAACCAACGTTCCAAGTACTTTAAGAAATTGGGGCTCTGGGGATTATAAAAATCCGATTCTAAAAAGAATGCACAAAATTTTTCGAGGTCTTATCTTTTGGAAGCTTTGGAAAGAGAGAAACATGAACATCTTCCACTCTCAACCCTTCCACCTCTCTGATGTTTAGGATAGAACTACAACTAGAATTTGGGAAATAATTCAAATTCAGTCTTGGAATCTAGAGGACATCCCAGATGCCCCTTTAGAATTAAACATTTTCTCCACCTGAAAGAAAATAAACCCAAATACACTTCTCTGTCTCTCCAATCCCCTCGCCCCTCTAGCATGATGCTCCACTTTCTAGAGGTCCCCCCCCACAGGATTTTGGAAGTTAAATTTCAACGGATCATCCAAGGGTAATCCAGGACCAACAGGATTCAGAGCGGTCATCAGAGACAACACAAGGAAAATCAAGTGCCTCAAAGAAACATTTCTAGGGCATGATATGAACAACTCATCCGAGCTATGGAGCCTCATAAAAGGCCTCCATATACATCAACCTTAACTTGCAGCCCCTATTAGTAGAAGGAGACTCACAAATCATCATCTCTCTGGTCATAAAAGTTATCCAAGGTTTAGACTCGAAAAAATCACACCCAGCTTGTGCCTCACAGGTCCCCTCTTTCTTCTACAAGCCTCACTAATTCCTTCCATCACTATCATCCCCTCACACATCAAAAGGGAGGTCAACAAAGTAGTTGATCGACTAGCAAATGAAGGTGTCAACACCCAGGAAGAGCTCCTCATCTTTAATACCCTGGACCATCAAGATTCACAACTTCTACAATAGTTCAAAGAATTGGCTCTACAGGATTGCCTCTCCCTGGAAGGGGTGACACATGGGACACATGCGTCATCGGATGGGGCAATTATGAGGGAAGTTAAAGCCCCTCTCCACCACCCTCCCCCCTATCCAGTCACGATGGTTAGGTTGCATGAGTGCCAAGGTTTAGTGCGTTGGGCCTTAATGGAGACCCAGGATCGACTCCTTGGATTCAGTACAATTTAGGTTATGGCCATTACACCTACACTAATGGGTACCATATCCATCAATTCCTCTGTCCTCCTCATATTTTCACCCCGCGGGAAGTTCTATATTGGGCACTTGGGCCCAAAACACAACATCATTCCCTTTACCTTGTCCCTCCCTTTACATTCAAATATTTCTAATCATTTTATATTCACCCTTTTTAATCTTGTCCCCCCTTACAATCTTATTTTTAATACATTAATTTAATTCACAATGGCTATTATTTTAAATCACAATGGCTATTATTTTAAATCACAACGGTTAATATTTGTCCACTTGCCAACTTGTAACCCCCATTTATTTTAAAAATTTAAATCATTTATCCAATTTATGGATTATTGAATTCAATACTACGAAAACCTTTTTAATATCTTTTCAACCATCTTTTTCAACCCCTCCCCCTTTTTTAAACAAATTATCCCACTCTTTTGAATTTCCTTCGATCCTTATTATTATTATTTTAATTCACATCGGCTAAGTCATAATGTCTAATAAGTATCCACTGCCTTTATAAAATGTCCTCAACACTCTTCTCAAACATCATTGCTTCAATAGTCCCTAATGATGGGTGGAGTGTCCACTTGAAACGTTGGACGTTTCATAAACTCCATACACAGTTTACTTCCAAAAGTCTATATCAACAATATGATGAACTGTGAAACTCGAAAC
Organism: Picea sitchensis; assembly: GCA_010110895.2. NCBI lineage: Eukaryota > Viridiplantae > Streptophyta > Pinopsida > Pinales > Pinaceae > Picea > Picea sitchensis. Next base: position 8,771 of record SNQJ01S0263302.1, on the reverse strand, counting down.
ATTGGACATTTAAAAAACTCCATACACGCTATCAAAAGTCTATATCAACATTATGATGAACTGTGAAAACTTGTGCATTGTGAATTTGATTGCACTTGTGGGTTCACCTATAATATGAAAGGGAGAAGATCATGGTTCTCACCTATCAGTCCATGGGAGGGGTCATTTTTTCCTTAGCCATGAAATGGATGTTAGATAATCCCCAACAACATGGAAAACCTACATCTTTTAATGCATCAATTTGACTTCCTTTTTACTAGTGATGAAATTCTAGCACATGTAATTCATCATAGGACATGGGCATATCAGATTTACCAAGTTGTTGTTTGGTCATTTTTCCCTTAGCCATGCTATGGATGTTGGATAAGCCCCAACAACATGGAAAACCTACATTTTAATACATCAATTTGACTTTTGACTAGTGATGAAATTGCGCACATGTAATTCATCACGTGATACGGGCATATTAGTTTTACCACCAAGTTGTTGTTTTAGACTTGATGTCTTCTAGAATATTGTTTTCCTTGTATATCTCTGTGTGGTCCCTTATAATCACTCTTTTCCTATTAAAATATATCTTTGGAGAGTGTGGGAGATTGTATGGGTTCCACTAACACACCTATGGAAAAAAAACCCTCCTAAAGGGCATTACTAAGTGTGGTAATGTCCAACATTTCTTATCCATGGTGAATTATAATAACACAAACAACACGAGTCTCGACAACCTATTAATGGTTGTTATTAAGCCTTTATTGAAGTTGAATACTTATAATTCACCATTAGGGGAATTTAAAGGTAAAAAATGTATCTCAAAACAAAAAATGCCCTATCAAAATCATCTTTAAAAATAGGATTCAAGATAATGATGTCAATCATAAGGGTAAATATTTTTGAGGGCCCCTGTGAGTGTAGAATAACAGTCGGACTGACATAGTGTGTTGTTAAGGAACTCTGTTATGTGAAGTCACCTGTTCAAAACACTCGACGCACAAATTCCTTTAGGTCATGCTAGGCTATGTTGGCATGCCTGGGTTATAGTGGTAGCAATCAAATAACACGACCACGTGTCAAGCGAGTACGCGTTCTCTTGTCTGGAGATTTCCCAATTGACAAAATAAAATAAAAATAAAAAATAAAAAATTTTGAGGGAAAGGAGGAAAACTACTTCTTTTCATTGTACTTTTACTTATCTTTTTCAGATATATTTCCAATTTTGTTTAGGCATTTGTTGGATGAAAAATTAAATTATCCATCCATTAAGTGCCTACACTTGAAATTTAAGTAAACCTATAAAGAGATAAGTCAAAATATGATAGAAAATGTATTTTTCATCGTTTTTTCCTCTGAAAATTTATAACTCTTATTTTACTATTTTTTAGAATACCCATTTTAAACCTCAAATTTCCTATAATCTATTCTACTCTAGAAGTGTAGTGGAATTCAAATAAAAAACCATTTTTTTGTGTTGTTATCCTCTTTTATGCCCTTCAAAATTCAAATACTAATTTACATGGTTTGGTTTGGTTTGTTTTTTTTTAGTAGCTTTTTTTCTCCAATTATTTTTAGGAAGAAACATCTACTCCACTTTGGTTGTAGAGCATCTTTGTATGTCACTTAAAAGTTGAAACAAAAGGGAGATGAACACACAAATTGAATCACCTCTATGGGCTTTGTAATCAACGTGAAGCCTATATGTATGAATAAGATTGAAGCCATATGAGTAGAGACGTTTATACAATTTGATCAGGAATTGAGAATTTTACACAATCCCAAAATGTTTGTGCGTATTTAACCTTGATTATTAAAGGATTTTATTTAAAGGCATATTTAACCTTGATTATTATTGGATCTCTCACTTGCCAAATCTTTGTGTATCATGTAATAAAGTTTTGTTGGTTTCAATAATTGATTTTGAATTGTGACTTTTCATTTCAAAATTTGTGTACAATTTCTTAATAAAACTTTGTTTTGAGAGTAGTGGGACAAGTATTCGAAGAGTATGCATGTGAGTGATAATTTTGTGCAATTTTTTTTTTTAATAGAGAACATATAATGGAAATACATTACTTACTAAAAATTGTTATTGTTATTCTGTTATTATTTTGAAATTGGGGTGTTCTGTCCCTCGAAGAAAAGACGAAAAGAAAAAGAAAATCTTAGTTGTCATAGTGGGTGTGTGACATAGTGTCTCCACATTTTTAAAGCATGTACTATGGAAGCCAACTCTAGGTCATGGGTCACATAATTGATCTCATGTTCATTTAATTTCCGGGACATATAGCATATTACACATCCTTCTTGCATAAGGAATCCTCCGAGTCCTTCCTTTCAGGCATTTTTACACACAAGGAAATCATCATCTGGATCCGCAATATTTAGCACAGGTGCATGGGTCAGGAGGTATTTTAATTCCTGAAATCTTTCTTTGAATTTTGATGTCCAAATGAATTTAGCCCCCTTTTTCTGAAGGGCTGTAATTGGACAGCCAATCATGGAAAACCCTTTTATGAATCTCCTATAGTACCCTGCTAAGCCCATGAAGGACCTAATATCAGATACATCCTTCAAGGTAGGCCATTCCATAATGGATCTGATCTTGTCGAGGTCTACTTCCACCCCTTCCTTATATATGACATGGCCCAAGTAGTGGACTTGCTTCTGAAAGAAATCTCACTTGCTAAACTTAGCTTAGAGCTAATGCTCCCTCAGTACTTGAAGTATGAGTCTAAGATGTTCTTCACACTCCTCCCTGTTCTTGGAGTAGATTAGGATATCATCAATGAAAACCAATAAAAATTTGTCTAGAAATTAGTTTAGTACATTATTCATCAAGCACATAAAAGTGGCAGGGGCATTGGTTAACCCAAATGGCACCACCAAAAATTCATAGTGACCATACCTCATCCTGAAGGTTGTTTTGTGGATGTCTTTATCCTTGATCCAAAATTGATGGTAGTCAGATCTTAGGCCGATCTTTGAGAAGATGGAAGCACCTCCCAATTGATCGAACATGTACTTGTTCTTTATGGTTGCCTTATTGATTTTTATGTAATCTATGCACAGTTGGAGTGTGCCATCTTTCTTTTTCACAAACAGGACAGGTGCTCCCCACGCAGATACACTGGGTTGGATGTAGCCTTTGTCCATCATCTCCTTTAGCTGTAGCTTGAGCTCAACAAGCTATGGCATGATCATCTGTATGGTGTTCTAGATTCTGGTACCACTCCTGGTGTAAGTTCTATTGGGAAGTCAATATCCCTTCTCAGAGGTAGACCTGATACTTCTTCTAGGAATACATCCTTCTATTCTCTTAATATGGGGTGGTCCTCTAGGTTTGGTTTGTCATCTTCAACGAATTCCAACAACTGTATTTCATATAAGGAACACCCTTTTCTGCAATACTTCTTCATTTCAAGGGTCGATATTTGTCTCATTGAGACAGGCTTCTGAATCCCTTGGAGGGTCATCTTTCTCCCTTCTTCATTTACACATTCTAAAGTTTTATGATAACAGTCCATTTTAGTTTTATGAGAAACCAACCAATCCATACCAATCAACAAGTCATAAGATCCCAAGGGAAGTATGTTAAGGGTCACTCGGGTGGGCAATCTACCCATGATGAATTGGCAGGATGGTATAGCCTCTGCCCCAGATCTGGAGGGGTTTCCACCGCCCTCCTTTCATCAGATTCTTCGTCTCTATTGTGGGAGCCGTCCCCCACTTCATGGAACGTCATCATCCTTTAGTATTGGGGTTTTCCCGTGATTCATTGACTGTTCCAGTGTTGCCAAAAAAAACACATATAGTTAGATAACAGTCTATTAGTTCATGAAAAATACACTGTTTAAAGTTTTCTTATTGTACACACATAGTAGAAGGTTTCATTCCTTTCCTTAATAATATTTTAAAATCAAACCTCTTAAGAAAGAGGTAAGGTAGGGTGTCATTCCTTAGAAAATACTTCTAATAGAGTTATTTAAGCGACTCATCCATGAGGCCAAGTAGGATGAGTGCGGTAACCATGCTCTTATACCATTTTGTCACACACCCACAACGGCAAAAATAATTTTTTTGCCTAATCTCAAGGGATAGAATCCTCGAATTCCTACAAGGGACTAGTGCAGTATAGCTCTTCCTTTAACCTCCACAAGACCACGACATTGTGACCATGACCTACAACCATAGGGTGTTTCGCGCTTCGTGATTTTGGGGATTGGTGGCATAATGCAAGCCCAACAGTCCAACCTACAAAACCCTGAATCCTGATTCCTCCCCAGGGCTGGATATGGCGGTAGTGCATTTTTCTGAATCGAAGGTGTCGATTGTTTCACAATTTTGTGAGTCGGGACTTCACGTCCCTCGACTTCCCATTCCTTAGAACTTTCAAGTCTCGAAATGTTGATCGTCGGGTTAGACCCTTAGCCAACTGCTAGAGCCTCCCTTCTCCTTCTACCACGTGACCCTGTCCTGTGACCCATTTCCAATCCACTGAGCGCACCAAGGTTTAGCGACTTGTGGAACCAAGAGGTCCTTCACCTTTAGTCTCCTGGGTGCCAAAACAACGAAAATATTCCATGCCAGATCAATGGTCACCTTCCTTTGTGGTTCGAAGGCTCAGGTCCTTTCGCAATTTTGGGACTTTGCGTATTGCGAGGTCGAAGGTCAATATACCTTGGAGTACCCTTTNTTTCATTTGGTAGACGAATGAACTAGATCTTTTCGGAAGTATTCTAGGTCTATCAGGACCAATGGATCTAGAGGAGGAGCGCAGGCATTAACGCCTCATCCCTTTTAGTCTTCACAAGTAGTGATGGAATTGGGATCGTAGATCCCAGGATCCATCTGGAGCTACCTTGATCGTCAATTTTAACCCCTGGGTAGGCGAGAGAGGGGACTCGTCACAACTTTGAAATCCTTGATGTAATCAACAACGTCCATCAAGTAGGGAGGCGTGATAGACCAAAAACATTTCACTGACCCATGACTTGGAGTGTTCAAAGGGTAGTACCGAACCAACTCATGATTCACGAAATCGCGATGTAATCGTGGGCTGTTGATTAAGGGGAGATCTGGACCATTGATCGTCCAAGAGGAATTTCAGATTTTCAGGGATCAGAAGGTCTAAGGATATAATTCTTTCGACTTCATGAGTCGCGAAGTCCCGAAATATTTGGGACTGTCCATCGGAAGGGACACATGGAGGGCGATTGGCCTTTCACTGTGTCACACATCGGAAAAGCCAACGAGCTAGTTTTAAGAACTCGCGATAGCTGAAATAGCGAAGGGATTTGGGTCATTGGATCGAAGGTATATCGACCTTCGACCTCGCAATACGCAAAGTCCCAAAATCACGAAAGGACCTGAGCTGTCAGACCATAAAGGAAGGTGACTGTTGATCTGGCATGGAAGAGTTTCGGTGTTTCAGTTCCCGGGAGACTGAAGGTGCAGGACTTCTTGTTTCCGCAAGTCACGAAACCCTAGTGCGCTTAGTGGATTGGCCCTAGGTCACAGGATAGGGTCATGTGGTAGAAGGAGAAGAGAGGCACTAGAGGTTGGCTAAGGGTCTAACCTGGGGATTGAAATTTCGGGACCTGAGAGTTCTAAGGAATGGGAAGTCAAGGGACGTGAGGTCCCGACTCGCGAAATCATGAAACAATCAACACCCTCAATTGAGAAAAATGCACGACCATCGGATCTGGCCTTGGAGAGGAATCAAGATTCAAGGTTTCGGAGGTTGGAGTGTTGGGCTTGAATTACACCACCAATCCCCGAAATCATGAAGCGCAAAACACCCTATGGTTGTAGGCCATGGTCACAACATCGTGGTCTTGTGAAGGTTAAGGGAAGAGCTATACTGCACTAGGAGATTGTGGGAATTCGAGGATTCTATCCCTTGAGATTAGGCAAAAATTTTGTATTTTACGCCATGGGTGTGTGACACACCCCAGGAAGTGTGCCCCTTCTCTGCTCAATAGTCCTCCGGCTGCCTGTAACACCCAGTTTCCCCCAGTTGTAATTTTAACTATATTGGCTAAGGAGCTATAGAAAACTCAAAGGTGTGAATGTTTGACTTGATGGACCTTTGTATGAAAGGTCGATGAATGTAAATTATGTTATTTTAATAGAAAATGGATACATGTTGTATGATTGTAGGAAAGGGGATGTGCTAAGAGAGACCACGAATGCTATGAAAGGAATGGATTTTGAAACTGCAAAAGGTTGTTTCACTTTCAACAACAGAGGTAGAATGTGTTGTTGCTATAGAGGCTAGTAAAGATATGACATGGTTATAGAGGTTTATGGAGGAATTGGGAAAGAAGTAAGAGAATAACAGGTTGTACTGTGACAGTGAGAGTATTATTCATATTGTAAATAACTCATCGTTCCATTCGAAGACTAACCATATACAGCTCAGGTATCATTGCATATGATCTATCTTGGAAGATGGACATTTGAAGTTGGCAAAGATACACTAGCAAGAATCTTGCAGACATGTTAACAAAGGGAGTAACCGGGAAGAAATTGAGTTCCTGTTCAGTTTTAGTTGGTCTTCAAGCATGAAGGTGAAGATGAGAAATTTTCCAGGTCCAAGGTGGAGTATATTCCAGTAGGTACAACATTAGTCGAGTTGTTATGATCAGTCTCCAAGTGGGAGATTGTTGGTTGTGTAGCCTAATTATCTTCTTGTTTCATAGGTCTTTATTTTCAACCATGTTTATACCCCGTGAAATATTGTACACCCCTCCACACGGGGGAGTTGCTGGAGGATCCGCCCCCTCTGGGTCAGGAGGGCTCATCCCCTCAGCTGGGGGGTTTGGGGGCGAAGCCCCCAAAGGAAAACTTTCCTTGTAAACATATATTGTAATTTCATAGTAAATATGGACCGTCGTTATAAGGTTCCATATTTGATGGTAGAAGTTATTTTTAGGTTTTTTTCCCTAGAAGAAAATCCTATTTTATGAGGGAAATTTAATGCAGCTATGCATCATTTTGAATATTGTATTATGAGAAAGGAGATTATGACAAAAAGAAGAGGAAGTTACAGCGGGTGTGTTGTAGGTTGTATCCCTTCATTTGTTGGATAAAAAAAATGAATGACCTGGCAATTTCTCTAGTGGACATAGGTTATATCCACACTGGGTGAACCATGTATATCTCTGTCTCCATTTTATTATGTATCTTCTGTGTTTTATTTCAACATTTGTTTGTATTTTATTTCTCCGCAATCCTGTTTTTCTAACACCTTGGATTAGGATTGGAGAGATAACTCTCCAAGGCCAGTAAACAAACATAGGAGTATAATTTAGAGAGATTCAAACCCAAATTTTGTATAAGTGTGGCTGAGAAACTCCTCTCACACAAGATTCAAAGATGAGGTCACGTAAGGAAAAGAAAATGAGATAACCCCTTTGAATCTTGACCAAGTGTTTCAGAGTGATCTTATTTTGGGAGTTTCATTAGTTCCCATACCTCCCTGATACATGACGCGTTCGAGGATTCAGGATTTGTTACCCTACCCATACATTTGATCCTGACTGTCGACTATTCCCCCAGATGTTGACTGCAAGTTGGTATCCATAGTTTTTTTTCCTAGGTATCTCAAAGGTGATTGTTGGGGGTTTCTCGTGGTACATATGGCAGATGTTGTATCACAATTTTTAGTACTGGTAGATAGTTCCCCACGAAGAATGGCCCGCTTACACTGGATAAGGATGGTTACTGGAGGTTGAGGTAACTGCTTCTCCCTCCTTCATTCATCGTTCTCGAGACTTGATCAACCCATGTCGATATCCAGAAGGTCCCTTTCCACCTTTTCATTGATTTGGACTCATGACCTTATCCACCTAGGTTGCAGTTTTGAAGAATTTGTTTCTCTATGATGTTTCTCTTAGTACTTTTTAGTGGAGTGTTTCTTTGCATAGTTTTCCTTAGGTTGTGTCTGTATCACCTTTTTTGGATCATTGATTCAAAGTGGTCAACCAATCGCTCTATTGGTCAGTAAGGACACCTGATCTATATTTTGAAAGAATGGAGCTGCCTCCTAGAAGGAGTGTGTTTTTATACCACTAGTTCACCAGAGTCAGTGTGTGATACTTTTTTGGATGTGGACAATCCCGCAAGTATTATTGTGTTTTTCCCATTCTTTGGAAATGTTGGTGCCCCCTTGATGGCCACGTTGAAAATTATTGGGTTGAATGTAGGACTACAAATTTGGTTGTGGACCACTATGAATGTCACAAATGTTCTTGATGCTTCTCAAATAATCACCTTATTGTTAGAAAAGGAGGATCGTGGAGCAATAAAATAAAAAAAATGTGGAAATAAAACATAGAAGATACACAATATAATAGAGACATAGATATACGTGGTTCACCTAGTGTGGGTATGTCCACCAGATAAATTAACAGGTCCTTCCTTTATTATTATCCAACAAATGGAGGGATACAAACTACAACACACTCATTGTAACTTCCTCTTCTTTATCTCATAGTCTCTTCCCTCAAAATACAATAATCACACTCATACACAACTGTAATACAATTCCCTCACAAAAGAGGGTTCCTTATAGGGAAAAAAACCCTAACATAAATTCTATTGTCAGATCTGTGAACTTATAATGAATAACCCAGATTGACTACGAAATTACAATATTTTACAAGGTAAATTTTTCCAATATTTCTCTTTGGGGGCGCTTCCCTCGAATCCCCCACCAGGGGGGGCCTACAAAAATTGTCTCTTCCCCCTCTCGACCCCCCCTGGAAACAGTTGTT
>SNQJ01S0263301.1:0-12102 GCA_010110895.2 Picea sitchensis | reverse complement strand
GAGCCTCAACAACCCCCCTTGAAATTTTAACATAAAATTTGAGGGTCCCTCATATAGATTTTGTTTTACTAAATATTTTAATTATTTGATTTTCTTTTTTTCAATTTAATTTTTTCTTTGTTGTTTTATTGAATTTTGTAGATAAAAACATTGGCTTGTTGATTAATAATGATCTCACAATAAGTAAGTGTCATTTATAACACTTACGGCCAAATCTTGAACCGAATCTAAACCTTTAATAATAAGGAATTTCTATTGTTTTCACAGTCATTGTTACTACTGATGGTTGTTGTGAAAGTTTGTGTTCTACTGGATCATTTCATAGATCAGTTTCGATTTTTCTTTTGCAATAGAATTAAGTTCAGGTTTCTTTAATATTACATTAATCCCTATGAACGATTCATTGTATCTCTATTATTTGATTTTCCTTTGAATATTATTGCAGGTTAAGCAAAATGATGCCCAAAGGATCGAAAAAGCAAGTCAAGGCCAAGATATAAGCACATGAAGCATTTACTCCTCAGTGCATAACAATAGGTTTTACTTGCTAAGCATCATTCTAAACATCAGAGCATCTCTAGTTCATATGTCGGCAAGTTAAGGGAAGGGCGCTAACTAAAAGGAGCTCTGGGGCACCGAGCTAACCAACCATCGAGAGTAGACCTGTGCAAATTTTGTTGCCTATTGACTCTGTTCTAGTTTTAACCAACCACCGGGGTCATCAGATCACTAGGCTAACTAGATACTAAGTTGACTAAGAATTGTTCCATCGAGGAATATACACCACTTGGCCACCTGGAGTGTCTATGCCAGATGTTATTTTTTATTGGTTCTGGTTTGGTTTCAATCGGTCAATTGGGAACCGAGAGAACCGACTGTTAAGAATTAGTTTTGATCAATGGTTAAAGTCAGTTCGGTGAACTGGGCCCTATGACCAAAATTTAACTCTTCGCGCAGAGTTCTATAATTTCCTCGATCACCTACAAATCATTTGGGAATGTGTTTTCAATATAAACTCATTGAAAACGATTTTCCCTATGAATGTGGAATAAATCGACCTTGCAAATCGATGGTCATTGTTCTCTCCAAGACTCATTCGATGATTGTTGAGCTTTAACGTTTGTGCAGAGCTAATTTGGGTTTCCAATGGCCAATTTGGACAGTGATCAAGGATGATCTATAATGCTCAAAAGTGATCAAGGAGGATCCAAAATGCTAAAAAATTGTCTTTCTCAAATTCTCTTTAAAACTACTTCATTACATAGAGATTGGAGATAGCTTTCCAACGGCGCAAAAATCACCTCAAACAAAGTTCGTGTGAAGAAGTTATGGTCGATCAAAGTTCTGTTCAAACACGTCAAAAGTCAAAGAAGGGTTGACACATGGAAAGTCCATAAAACTGACATATGATGTCATGCTGATGTCAACAAGATGACATGGAAACACAAGAGGCTGCCATGTGCCACTCATTTTTGGCATTTTCATGCCCTCATGTGGACCAATAAAAAAGTGCCACGTGTTATCCATAAAGATGACATGGCATTCGTACAGTGACGTGGCATCATGGTGGTAGGTACAATCAACAGGTATAGGTGGTAGGTGACTGAGCAGTGACATGGCTGGGTGTGGACGCAGGCATACACGTTATTCAATCAGAGAGTGCCACATGACACTCTCCGATTGGCCAAATTTGGCCAAGGGAGAATAAAATTTGTTAGGGGGTCAAAGGTAATAGAACCCTCAATGTCCCATGGAATCCAAGAATATTCCATTGTCTTAACTTTACGCCTCCTACCATTGTGATATATGGTTGGTTTGTTAAAATAAACAAACAAATATTATTTAATATTAATTCAATGCAGCGCGAGAATAAAGGGGATTGGTTAGGCCGATTTTAGCCTATTTAAACCTAGCTTTGGACCAAAGCAAGACATGGGTTTTCGTGCCATATTGGAGCATGTTGCATGGGATTTCATGCCAAGTTCATATTTGTCTCAATTTGCATGCAAGAGGTGTTTCTATGCTAGATTTTCCTCGTTTTGCATGCCATTGAGTTATTGGAGAAAGGTAGAATGTTTATGCTCATTTTTCTCAGAATTTCGAGAGGAATCTAAGTGTGATGTTATTTTTTTGTAAAAGTGTTGTTTATGAAAGTATTATCTCAATTTGACATGTATGAGACCCATAGTCTCATTATACATGCAAAAAGGGCTTTCCGGGTACTTGTTAAGAATGTAGTCGAGTTTGTATTCATTCTTCTCAGATTTCACGAGGATTTTAATGGTGACCTATACTTATGGGTTGGAGTAGATGACTTGAAGGGTGTCTTCATAATTTGATATTTGTGAAGACCATTTTATTGTAATTTGGCAATTGAGCATTAATAAGAGTGGTCTATTTCTCTCTATTTTGGCACTCATTATTTCCGCAAGTTATATTTATCAGTTATTTAAGTTTATGGATAAGTAAGACATTCACGTGATATTTTACAAATAGTCAAGTCGATCTTCAATTTCCTGAATCTGGTCATATTTTTATGTGTATTTATGAACTAATTGACATCTAAGGATTTTCGGGTTGAATTGGTATCAGAGTTTGTTGATATTTCAGATGAAATTCGTATGAGAACTCGTTTGGTATTTTCAGATCAAACGATGACTCAAGTGAAAGGTACATAAGCAACACATGGTTTATATGTGGCAAGCGATCCACCTTATTCGAACATGTAATAAACAAAAGATCAGATTGTTGAGTTTGAAGAGCTTAAGATGTGAAGAGAGAGTCCATCGCATGCATCCAAGCGTCCAAGTTGAAACTTACTGGTATTCACAGTTCCAAATTGTGGCTACGAGTATCTCTAAGTTAAGTGAAGTGACCATTTCAATTTTAGAAAATAGTTGCTCAAATCAAGACATGAAGGCAACATTCGATGAAGATAAAAGAAGCAACTGAAGACTTCTGTATGGGGAGGGGGGTTGGAAAATTCTAAAGAATTGGCTAAGTGCACTATTGTAAAAGTCGATTTTATGGAATTGAAGACCTGTAGTGGTGGTATTTATTGTGTTTCTATTGTCCGGTACTATTATTCATGCAAATGAAATACAAAGTTTCAGGCCATTATATCTTTCTTTCAAATTTGTCCCTGTAATGAATAGTTAGATACTCTAGTTTCTACACTATTGTTAGATTAACTGAGAAATTATTATGTTTATTCCATTATTGATTAAATTTGATGTGAATGACATGAAATTAAATATGAGCATATAGAAATCAATTATTCAAATAACTATTTATTTGAATAATTTAATTTCTAATGATTGTTTTAGCCATTGTTTTCTTTTAGAACTACTTCAAAAGATCAAACAAATTATTTATTCTTCTCATATTCAGAATTTTTTTATGCTCTTAGGATAGTTTAGTTTTAGTTAGAAACTATAGTTAGATTGCATTTAAATTTAGCTTCATTTTTTTCTTATAAATAGACACTTGATCAAAATTGGATCAACTTTTTGTTGATTTCAAAATTCCCTTTAGTGGCAACCGAGAAATATATTTTTCTACTGACTTAATGCCTAGAGATGCCACAGTATGAAAGACTCCTTACAGAATGAGCAATACATTATAGTTGAAAGAGTTACAAATGTGGCTAAATTAATTGTTGAAGAAAGGGTACATAAGCCCAAGTGTCTCACCTTGGGGAGCCCCACTATTCTTTGTGAAAAAGAATGATGAGACATCGAGATTGTGTATTAAATTTAGACAATTGAATAAAACCACTATGAAGAACAAATACCCTCTACCCATAATTGATGACCTCTTTGATCAGCTAAGAGGAGCAAAGATGTTTTCAAAGATAGACATGACAGGATATCACCAGACCATAATAAATGAAGAAGACATCAATAAGATGACTTTTAGAACCAGGTATGGACATTATGAATTTGTAGTGGTTCCACTTGGATTGAAAATTGCACCAACTATCTTTATGTGCTTGATGAATGAGATATTCAAAAATTATCTATACAAGTTTGTCATTTTGTTCTTAGATGGCATACTTATCTATTCTAAGTTAGAGGAAGAACATGAGCAACACTTGAGACTAGTATTACAAGTGCTAAGAGAGCATCATATATATGCCAAGGTAAGCAAATGCACTTTTTACCAAGTGCAGATCCATTATTTGGGACACATTATTTTAGAGGAAGGCATAGCGATGTGGATCTAGAGAATATTGAAGCCATTAAAGGATGGCCAACACCAAAGAATGTGTTAGAGATGAGATATTTTATGGGATTAGTTGAATATTGTAAGAGGTTTATAGAAGCATTCTCCAAGATTGCTCTTCCCATCGCTTCTTTACAAACTAAGGGAGCTAAATTTGATTAGACATTAAAGTGTGAAGAAAGTTTCCAACTATTGAAGGACTTACTTACTGGTGCACCTATTTTGATGATTGCAGATCTAAATGAAAATATTGTGATATGCATAAATTCATGCAAGGAAGAACTTGGTGGAGTTCTTACTCAAAATGCACATGTCATTGTTTATGAGTCCATAAATTTTAAAGAACGTTCATGCATCGAAGAAATTTGAATTGAGGAGAGACCATAGTGGTATGAAATATTTGTTTTAGCAACCAAATTTAAATGCGAAGCAAACAAGATGACATGAATTTTTAAGTGAGTATCACTTTGACATCAAGAATATCAAAGGAAAAGAGAATAAAGTTGTTGATGTACTCGATAGAAGGGTACATATCATGCATGCTATAACCATTAGCATACATAAATCAAATTTAAATAACATAATTCAAATTTAAATAGCATAATTCAAATTTAAATAACATAATTTTAGATGTTGTCGTTATAGACCAACATTACCTAAAAGCAAAAGAAAGCTTACAACAGGAAGATGCACAACATAAGGTGAAATCACTTCTTTACAAAAGAAGGGAACTACATTTGATTGGACATTAAAGTGTGAAGAAAGTTTCCAACTATTGAAGGACTTATTTACTCATGCACCTATTTTGATGATTGTAGATCTAAATGAAAATTTTGTAATATGCATAGATGCATGCAAGGAAGGACTTGGTGGAGTTCTTACTCAAAATGGACATGTCATTAGTTATGAGTCCATAAAGTTTAAAGAATATTAAATTAGTTATGCCACACATGACCTAGAGCTTGTTGCCATAGTGCATACATTGAAGAAATTTGAATTGAAGAGAGACCATAGTGGTCTGAAATATTTGTTTTAGCAACCAAATTTAAATGCGAGGCAAACAAGATGGTATGCATATTTAAGTGAGTATGACTTCGACATCAATCATATCAAAGGAAAAGAGAATAAAGTTATTGATGTATCGATAGAAGGGTACATATCATCCATGTTATAGCCATTAGCATACATAAATCGAATTTAAATAACATAGCTTTAGAGGTTGTTGTTATAGACCAACATTACCTACAAGCAAAAGAAAGATTACAACAAGAAGATGCACAACATAAATTTAAATATAATAACTTAGGAAAAGAAGAAATACCCATGCATAAAAATAGAGTAAGTGTTCCTAATTCCCAGGAATTAAGGAATTTGCTACTGAAAGAAATGCATAATGTTTCATTTGTTGGACAACATTGTTACCACAAAACAATTGCAGTAATAAGAAGCCGATACTTTTAGCCAAGAATAAAAAAGGACGTGGCTGATTACATAGCAAAGTGCACGGAATGTGAAAAAGTGAAGGCCGGCCATAGACACCAAGCATATTTTCTATAGTAATTGCCAATTCCAGAGTGGAAATGGGAAGTGATAATCATTGATTTTGTCACTAAGTTGCCCAGGATAACAAGGAAACATGATTCAATAATGGTGGTAGTGGATAAGTTGACAGACACTACCCATTTTATTCCAATAAAACTAAGTGTTAAGGCAACTAATATTGCATAAATTCATATGAAAGAATTTGCCAGGTTGCATCAGATACCGAAAGCAATTTTTTCAAACATAGATCCAAAGTTTACCCCAAACTTTTGGAGAGGATTGTTTAAGAGATTTGGTACAAATCTGGATTTTAGTAAAGCATATCATCCATAGACAGACGATAAAATAGAGAGAGTAAACCAAGTGATTTAAGATATGTTAAGAATGTATGTGATGGACAAGTCATCCAAGTGGGAGAATCATTTGCATTTGGTTGAATTTACCTACAACAATGGGTATCGAGCTTCATTAAAAATGAGCCCATTTGAAGCTTTATATGCCAGAAAATGCAATACTCCAGTGAGTTGAGACAACCCAACAAACATAGTAATATTTGGGCCAGAATTGCTCAAGGAGATGGAGGAGCATATGGTTAAAATTAAGCATAATTTAAAAGCAACACAAGATAGGAAAAATAGTTATGTAGATAAAAGCAGGACATCTAGAGAATTTAAAGTGGGAGAGCATGTATTTTTGAAAGTGAAGCCCAAGAATAACTCATTGAAGTTGGGCAACTGTACCAAGCTAGTAGCTAGATTCTGTGGTCCATTTGAAATATTGGATAGTATAGGATCAATTGCATACATGCTTGCGTTGCCTACTTCCATGAATGTACATAATGTGTTTCACATCTCTTTGCTGAAAAAGTATGTGCATGATCGTAACCATGTCATTGATTGGACTTTGATTCAAGTGGAGCCAGCATGAGACTTCTAGGTATATCCAGTGCATATACTGGACATGGAGGTCAAGGTACTCCAGAATAATGCCAAAAGGAAGGTAAAGGTCTAGTGGACTTGTTATGACCCCGAAGGAGGAACATGGGAGCTGGAAGATACAGTGAGAGAGGCATACCCACAATTATTTTTGAATTTTTTATGAAAATTCTATATATATGTACATATGTACGATGATGTGCATTAAGGATCGTGCAAAAATAAGGGGAGGAGAATGTAATACCCCACTTTTGATTCCCTGGATTAATAATGTATGTTTGTACATGATGAAAGGTCGAAGAGCCTAGCAGAGTCATAACAACGAATATTAATAATTAAAACACATCACTGACTACAGAAGGACAAGGACGAAGTTATAGGGTGTTGTGATTCCACAAGAGAGGGGACCAAAAAGGCTAAGCCAAATTATAATATTTTATTAAACCCATATTGAAATTAGTTAGGAAAAGTGATTACGCGAGCTTCTTAGGGAAGCCACATAATCTATTATTGCATGCAAATATACAAACCATATTTTTAGTTGTTGGGGGATTCCTCAATCATTCTCATTCCTTCTTTTTCTTCTTTTGGCATGGGAACAAAGCGCTGGAGGTCTAGCCAAAGTTAGTTGGTTGTAAGAGCTTACATGTTATACCAACATTGGAAAGTGATACCTACATGCGTGGGAATAATGGCAGTTGAGAGAAAAATATGCATAGTTGAGAGACCTTGGAGTTTTCAACATTGAGATTTCCTATTTAGTCTATATTGGAGCCCTGGAAAGAAGTGGAATAATCCGAGGAACTGCATTGCAAAGAAGGGGATTCCTTTATTTGGGTTGTGTAGGCTAAGGGGGAAAGAGAGTTGGTAAGTTGGGATTGTTGTGTGGTTGAGTTGATTGTGAGAGATTGATAACTAGCTGGTGTGTGAGACTTATAGTTATCCTAGGCACTCATCCTTGTGGATTCATAGCCTCAACTCGGGGGTGACCTGTTGTTGAGAGAACTAGAGCAACGAGGTCTATGGTTGCTCTTTTAATGTCGTGCATTGCATGAGAAATCTTCCATTATAAATATATATATAGGTTTTCTTACTTGTTGTATAGGTTGCATGTACGTTGCATGATTCTTGTTTTATTTAAAATGGTATTAGAGGTTAACATTTTCCCATGATTGAAAATTTTGAACAGTTGGGGTACGTTACAATTAGAATATTTCCAAGGGAAATGAACTAATGCAACAACGAGAAAATTAAAATACCCAAAATTTGGTCTCTTCAAGGCAAGGAGTCAAGTTGAATTAGATATGTCTCACTGGGGAGGATAGCAACAAACCCAAGCTCACTCAAATTTTTTCTAAAAAGTGCAACCCTACTAAGAGAAGTTGGAAGCCTCGTAACATCATTGTGAAATTTAGTAATAATAGTGAGATGGTAAGCCTTGCAATCCTAAAATTGAACAAAGATGATATTTTGTCATGGACATCTGAGGAAATAATTAACAACAGTGGGATTATGGCCAGATTTTTTTCCCCATGTAAGACTCCCTCCCCAAGTTATTGTCAATCATACTTGGAATTTGTTGAATCTGAGCAAGCTCACGCTTGATAGAAAGAGATGTGGATTTTTATGAAAAGTCCCTACTCAACATATCTACTCAATATAATTCCATAAAATAAGGTTTGCAACCTTTGACGGAAAAGGAGTTTGTAGGAAGTGACTTGAAGCAAACCCCAAAGGATAATGCACAATCTGATGTGAGACTTAAACCCAAAAGAAAGTATACAAGTTGTGTTAAATTGCTAAAAGAAAACATGAAATTGGTTCTGGATCAAGACATCGTGGTTGATTAGGGAAGGATTTACTTGGAGACAACCCTAATAGGAAAGTTTTGTGGTAGAACAGTCTCGTATGAAACCTTGATGCAGGAGCATCGCTATCAAATCAAGAAAAGCAGACGTGGAAGCGAATTCGACACATCAACGCTTTGAAAGAGCCAAACCGACTCTTAACCAACTTAGTAGCGATGTGGAGATCTTTTTGAATCTCTCGTTAATTAATTAGCAGTATGTAAAGTCGGGCCACTGTTTTTAACTCACGGATCATTGTAAATCCTTACACGACTGTAATATATTATAGGTGTAGAATATTATCCCGTATTAGTCATTAGGTTGCATTAATTAAGCTGAGTAGGTAACTGCTAGAGTGATAGGTGATAGATTTTAGATAGGAGGAAGAAGAGCGAGGAAGCTCTGGGTCCTTATATAAGTTTTCCAATTGTAATGGCTGTAAGAGATAAAGGTGTAATCATGTTTTTTCTGGAATGAATAGAACAAAGGAATTTGATCCAATTGTACAGTGTTAATATTGTTTACAAGTTTACTGTTGTTATGAATTTTGTGGATGTATGATGTTCATGGTGAATGGATGAATTTATGAAGAATTGAATCAGTTTCAATTGTTTCTCTTCTGTAAGTTATGCAAGGAGTGCATATTGAACTCAAGGAGTGTGTGCGAGAGAGTCTTGTTTGACTCGAAGCTCATAAGAGATAGCATGGAACTTTTGTATGCAGAGTGTGCATATTAAGCACAAGGAATGCGTAGGCGAAGTCTTTGACTTCGAGAAATAACTCGGGTTTTTCTCGCAAGAAAGTGCAGAGGTCGGTTGCAAGGAGTGCACAGGACCAGAAATTTACTAAGTGCCTAAGAAATCTTTCAGAAGAAGAATTTGCGAAGGTTGGGCAAGGTGAAGGGTGAAGATCTATCCAAGAGGAGTTGAATTATTTCAGACCGTTGGATTTAGGAAAAGTGCACAACTTTAAACTCTGTGTATACATAGGAGGAGAGATCGCCGAAGTTCTGAAGGAGACAAGGGTCATTGATTTAAGGAGAACACATGTCAACAGATGGGGAGCTCTGGGTAAATTGCAATTGGGTTTCAATTGAGAATTGAGATTGCTGAAACCTAAAGACCCGAAGGAGATCTGAACCGTCTAATCCAGACGGATATGTGGCAATAGATTATGAACTCCAGAGAAATCACTTCGATATTTTCAGATTGAGACTTGAAACCCCCGAAGCCCGGAGAGCCGAAATAAACGTCGACCGTTGGATAGTCCAAAGTAAATTATAGCCGTCCAATTCAGAAGGACACACAACAAGAATCCGTGCATTTCGGAGGAAAACAAAGGTTGAAGTTGAAACTCCCGAAGTTCGAACCACAAAATAAATCACATCCATTGATTTAGAAGGGTTAAAGCTGATCCGTAGATTTGGAAGGGACATATCTGATCCATCCGTTTAGAAGCACCGTCGAGATGTGAGATCAACGGTTACGAAGGATTGCGGGGATGGAAAGTGCTCAGAATTTGAAAAATTGAGAGTGGGTTGCAATAGAAACCGTGGTATTGCAAATTGGACGTGTGGCGTTTGGTGGTGAATTCCAGGGAGAAAAGTGGATTGATCCCAAACCACTTTTGACTGCGACCGCAATTGTGAGTGGACATAACCCGAGGTCATATGCGGGAAGGATATAATGGAGGAGGAGCTAGCGCTTGAACACTAATCACCCGGTATTGCAAAGGGAGAGATCGTGAGTGTCATAGAACTTGCACCGAAAGACTGAAGAGACCTGTGGTTATTTACAAGCAAGACCATTAAGGTTTCAGAGAGCTAATTCAGCTCCAAGAATTTAAGATCCTTGACCGGGAGGTCGCGTAGCCCAAGGAGAAGGGGGTTTGGCATAAAGTGGTATCAGAGCCTGAAAAAGTTCAAAGTTGTGTTTTGTGTATTAGAAATAGTTGAAATAATGCTGCCAAGGATTCGTGTAGATCCACCAATGGCAAACCGTGTTGTGGAAGGAGAAATGAGAGAGCTTCGCGCAAGGTTGGAAGCGATGGAAGCAATGCAAATAAGAACACCTGATGCTGGAGACGTCAGTGATGCAGAGAGTGAAGAAATAGAAGTTGAAGAAGCTACAGGGGAAGATGCAGGTGATCAATGCTTTTTGAAAGCTGTTACGAAGTTGGGAGCTAGAGCGAAGATGGACGTCCCAATGTATGAAGGTAACTTGGATGCCGAAGAGCTATTGGACTAGATAAGGTCCATGGATAAGTATTTTGACTATGAATATGTCGATGAAGGAAGGAAGGTGAGACATGATGTCACCAGATTAAAAGGACATGCAACACTGTGGTGGGATGAACTACAGGCAGAGAGAAGGAGCAAAGGTAAACAAAAGATAAAGAATTGGGATAGAATGGTAGCCAAACTGAAGGCTAAATTCATACCTAAGGATTACCATATAAATCTGTTCAGAAAGTTGCAAAACCTGAGACATAGGGGTATGATAGTGATAGAGTATACATAAGAATTTTATAGGTTGGATATTAGGATTGGACAAAGAGAGAGGGATGATGAAAAAGTTGCCAGGTATATAAATGGCTTGAGATATGAAATCCAGGATGAGATCAACATGATGACTGTGAGGATAGTGGAAGATGCTTACCAAATTGCATTGAAGGTAGAAGAAACGTTGGCCAGGAACCAGAGTCAGCGAAGCAGAAGTAGAGGCTCAAATAGAGGTAAGGAAATTGTCTATGATAAGGCACCAAAAACCAAGGATGAGATTGATAAATCATATAGTCACTTTGAAAGAGGAGGAAGTTCCCAAAGAAGACCGTTTGGTGGGAGAAATTATTTTCCTCGAGGAAGAGGAAGAGGTAGAGGAGGTGGAGTTAAATGTTATGCCCGTGGAAAGACATGACACATGTCTTGGGAATTCCCCGAGAGGAAGAAAGAAGGAGGAGGAGAAGCACACATTTCTGAGGCCCAGAAGAATGTGGAAGTAGAGGCAGTAGAAGGAGGACAAAACCTTATGATGAGGAAAGTTCTTCTAAAGCCAGAGAAAGAAATAGAGGATCCAGTTTAGCGAACGAGATTATTCAGGACTGCTTGTAAAACAAAGGATAGAGTTTGCAAGATGATTATAGACAGTGGGAGTACTGATAATTTAGTATCTATAGAAATGGTGGAGAAGCTGGAGCTGGAGACAACTGTACACCCAAGCCCGTATAAAGTATCGTGGTTGCAGAAAGGACATCAAGTAATGGTAAGTCAACAATGTAAGGTTGAATTTAAAATATGAGGTTATAAAGATGAGATTCTGTGTGATGTAATTCCTATGGATGTTTGCCATATTTTGTTGGGGAGACCATGGCAGTTTGATAGGAATGTCATTCATGATGGGAGAAAAAATACTTATACTCTAGAAAAAAATGGTAGAACCCACATGTTACTGCCAATAGAAGAGAAGAAAGAAAAGGAAGAAGCCAACACAAGAATACTTCTCATGAGTGGGAAGGAACTCTTGAAGGAAATCAAGAAAGATCAAGAAATGCAATTT
>SNQJ01S0263300.1:0-12103 GCA_010110895.2 Picea sitchensis | reverse complement strand
TACATAAAGAATAATGATGAGAACCTTGGAAAATATGATGACAGGGCTGATGAGGGTATCTTCTTAGGATATGCTACAAACAGTAAAGGATACACATGCTATAATAAGAGGCTGCATAAAATGGTTGACTGTATTGACGTAAAAGTTGATGAAGGAATCCCAACAAGATAGGTGTAAAATAATGAGTCTTCTATAGAGGACAGAACTAAAGATGAAGATGAACAGGTCCAAGAATCAGAAAATGAAGACTCTGAATCATATGAAGACTCAGATACTCAGACATACTCAAATCAACAGGCTCCTTCAAATTCCTCCTCCAGAATTACTCAAAAGAATCATCTTCCAAGTCAGATAATTGGTGAAAAAGACAAAGGTGTACAAACTAGGAGAAAGATAATCAAAAATACCGAGCAATCACATATAGCTTCATATCCATGCTGGAACCCAAGAAATTTAATGAAGCTAGAAAAGATGACCTTTCGGTTAAAGCAATGAATGATGAACTTGATCAGATTGAGAAAAACAATACGTGGGAGATGGTTCATAGATCGAAAGGTAAAAATATCATTGGTTACAAATGGATTTTTAAGAATAAGTTGAATGAGCAGGGACAAGTTGTCAGGAAAAAAGCAAGATTGGTCTGTAAAGGCTATGATGAAATAGAAGGACTAGATTTTGATGAAACATTTGCGCCCAAAGCAAGGTTAGAAGCTATCAAAATATTTCTTGCCTATGCTTGTCATAAAAGGTTTCAAGTTTATCAAATGGATGTCAAGTCAGCTTTTCTAAATGGAGATTTAAATGAAGAAGTCTATATGGAGCAACCAGAGGGTTTCAAACTGTCTGATAACCCTGACTTAGTATGCAAGCTGAAGAAAGATTTATATGGGTTAAAACAAGCTCCTCGTGCCTGGTATCATAGACTGGATACGTATCTCAAAGACAAAGGGTTCAAGAGAGGAACAATTGAAAACAATCTATATATCAAAACAGAGGGTGATGATTTGCTCNTTGTGTTGGTCTATGTAGATGACATCATCTTCGGATGTAATAAGGATTCATTGGTAAAATGGTATGCTTATACCATGGAATCTGAGTTTGAAATGTCTATGATAGGTGAACTGTCATTTTTTCTTGGTCTACAAATTATTTTTCATCATACTGCAACAACTCAGGGGGAGCGTGTTTTCTTTGACATTGATGTCAAAGGGGGAGAAAAGGAGTGGTCCAGACCGGATGCTACAGTTGGAGGTCCAAATAGATTAACATAGCCATTCAGGGTTGCCATCAATGCCAAAGGGGGATATTATTGACATGTTTACAAGAAGAACGTGCTTGTCATTGATGGCAAGAACAACAACAACGATGACAAACAGGCAGGCAAGGAAGAACAACAACGATCGAATGGAAAGATCAATAGTGTAAGCTTAGAAGGAGGAAAACAGTCAAATCACGACAAAGATTTTTGGAGTTTCGTAGATCGAGAAATCCAAAGGAAAGAGGTTCAAACTCACGACATGCGAAATTGCTATAATAATCTTGACATTTGATTCAAGAAGGACATGTGGTGAACGACAAAGGTTTTCATAGTTTCGCATATCAGGAAATCTAAAGGAAAGAGGTTCAAACTCGTGATATGTGAAATCACGATAACAGTCTTGATAGTTGATTCAAGAAGGACATGTGGTGAATGAAAAAGGCTTTGTTTTGGAGTTTTGCAGATCCAGAAATACAAAGGAAAGAGGTTCAAACTCGTCATATGTGAGATCACAAAAATATCTAGACTGTCATATCACCAAGGATTGTGGACCGTTGATCAGGCATGAAGAAGGCTCGTGAAGTGGCAAAATTGCGATAATATATGGGTCGTCAGATCTAGAGTAATTACGAAGGACAAACAACCATTAGATCTAGTGAAGCTGTAAGGCAGATAAGACCAAGAATCATCTAACTCTCCAAAACTGTGAAGGAATCTTGGTCATCCATCGAGGACAGTCGTGGACCTTTGGATCCAGAGGACACATGGTGAAAGATCATTGTTTCGCTGACTAGAAAGTCAAAGGAGCAAAGTGCTCATTTGAGTGGGGAGTGGTAATATATCGTGGTCACATTTTCGAGAGTTAGAGAAGCCAAGCCCTATTTTAGAGTTCATGACATGGAGAGTTGAGAGGACTCATCACAGAATACCCGAGATGCGAACGTGAAAAATGCGTTTTCAAATAAGTCTGTGGTCACAGCTAGTGGTTACATCTGTTGAAGATAGAGGAAGGAGCTAGAGGTGTTAAGCTCCATCTCAGAGTCTCGACGGTCGTGACTTGGAGCATCAAGACCCTTCATCATAGGAATCACGATATGCGAGATCGCGATGAGATCTAGACCATCGGATCATTAGAGATCTCGACCGTTGATCAGGCTCGATGAAGTTCATAAGTTCACGAAACATGAAGCACCTTTTGGTGCAGCCTATGGTCACCACAGGTGGTCACATGAAGGGAAGAAGCTAGAAGATTTAAGGTCAACCTCAGAGTCTCGGCGATCGCAACTTGGAGCATCAAGACTCTTCATCACAGGAATCGCGATATGCGAGATCACAATGAGATCTGGACCGTTGGATCATCAAAGATCTTGATTATTGATTAGGCTTGATGAAGTTTATAAGTTCACCAAATATGAAGTGCTTTTCGGTGTAGCCTCTGGTCACAGCCGGTGGTCATGTGAGGGGAAGAAGCTAGCAGTGCTAAGATACATCTTGGAGTCTCGGTGATCATGACTTGGAGTGTCAAGATATTCCATCACAGGAATGCCAAGATACGAGATCACGAAATTAAAACTTTGTTTAGTGCTCGGTCATAGCCAGTGGGCATATGAATTAAACACAAGACCCTACGAACTCCATCCAATGGTGCAAGTGAATTTAAGTATGATCGAAGGGCTACTATTTCTCTTCATAGTTAATTGATCAAAGGTGATTCAGTTACTGAAGTGGTCTTTGGAGGTTTACAGTGTAACTTCTAGAAACCACTTATGGTTTCTGCCAGAGGACTCGAAGAGACTTCTATGTGATTATCAGAGGAGTTGAAGAGTCTCTAGGAATATGCCAGTGGAATGAAGACTGTTTGTAGAGGAAATTGACAGATGGATCTAACTTCCAAATAAGATGAAGAGTTGCCATGATGAACAGGTAGAGTACTCGACATGAGAGAGCATGTAGAAGCATTATGGGACATCATGCACAAGGTGCACAGAGACTATAAGTATGCAGAACAAAGAAGAGATGGGGGTTCCTCTTGTTGAGAGGGATTCAAGAGTGTAGAAGGAGGAGTGAGAAACAGATGAAATACAGAGAAGAGGAATGGAGGATTGAATGGACATGGTGCATAGAGAATAAAAGGCAGAAGCAAAGAAATTGCAAGGAATATGTGGAGCAAGATAGTAAGACACTAAGGAAGGTTGAGGTGCTCTTGTAGAGAAAAATAGAAGATCATAAACCCCAAGAAGATGCAGACAGAGAGACATTGATACAAGAGAGTAGAGAAGCATAGTAGAACAATGATAAGTCTGGTAAGCCAATGATAAATATTGTATCACTGTGATAAGTTTCATTAGAAAAAATTTAAATTTCAGGGTGGTAGGGAGGTTCTAGGGAGGACTATTGTCCTCAAAGGTTCAAGTCGATGCTTGAACACAGGGATTTGTAGCTTCCTTCTAGTTGGTTCTAGAGAAACCGAGGAGTTGGTGCTTCCTTCTAGTTGGTGCTAGAGAAACTGGGGAGTTGGTCCTTCCTTCTAGTTGGTTCTAGAGAAACTGGGGAGTTGGTGCTTCCTTCTAGTTGGTGCTAGAGAAATTAGGGAGTTGGTGCTTCCTTCTAGTTGGTTCTAGAGAAGCTAGAGAGTTGGTGCTCTCAACAAGTAGCAGCTTGAAAAATAGAGGTTGTAGTCTCATTATGAGTTGGTTCTCATATGTATGATAATGTAAAGAATGTAAAGATTACTTATCATATAAAGAAGAAGAGGTTTTTACCCTGTATGGGTTTCCTCAGGAAATATCTGTCTCTGTGTATCTCATATGTGTGGATGATGCTGAATGTTCTATTGCTAACTTCCCCGCATTAGTGTGACTATCATTAAATGTTGTGTAAAGAGTTTAAAATAAGCATAATTGTTTAAGCTCAGTAAAAACTGATTCACCCCCCCCTCTCAGTTGTCCTACATTTTCCTCCACTCACCCATTTCTTCACCTATTACATCTCCCTTTTTCCTATGTTGCCTATCATTTCCCAACATGTGTCTTCCACTTCCCGTTAATGTCACCTTTGCTGATGCTGTCATGTTTCCATCCTGACCACTCACACTCCCCTGCCTCCTTGTCTTCCCTCTTCATTCTTCCACTTCATCTCCCGCATGTTGGCACACACATATTTTTAGTTTCCTCTTTGTCACCACAACCTCCCATTTGGTCGACCGTCCAGTCTGAATTCATGCCATTTGCACCAAATCCTCGCCAACATCTAATGCAGATCCAAATGGATAGAGGGAAAGTGATGCTATCATATTTCAAGTGCCAAATTAACTCGGGCCTATTCGGATCCAGAGAAAGTCAGTTAATAAAGTTGGAGGGGCGGTGGTTAAACATCATTTCCTCCATAAATGGAAATCTCAAAGGGACTATGAGCAAGTCAAATCATCTGCAGGTCCTTTCCAAAACATGAAGGTGTCTGATAGAAGCTCATGTCTGACAGAAGGTTGCACGCTCAATCTTCCAAAGAGCATGTAGATGTAAGGGATTGAATGAAAAGACTCGGGCATGCCTCTGTTGTTAGGGGAGAATTTTTCTGAGTATATGTAGGTATTTTTGATATTTTTTCATGGTCGATGGTTGAGATAGGCTCCCGATTGTAATGTTTTGATGCATCTCTGGTTCTCTGTTATGTAATAAGATTTGAGACTTCTTGTTTAATCTAATTCAGCTTCTTTATCCACTATTTTTCATATGATACTGAGAGTTCATGATTGAAGGATTCACATGAGTTGTTGTGACTATGTTGCAATGGAGGTTTGATTGCAGTATTGTTATAGTGTTCTCTTAGTTTCCCGAAGTTTTAGGTCCAAGAGGATCTTATTCTTGAAGAATTTCTTCCTTAGGCTGCTGGAAGGCCTAATTTCCATAGCAGACCTCTACATATCCTCACATGTTCTTCCCCCTACTCACCCTTTACTACAACTTATTGACTGAAGTTAAATCAACACCTCACTTGCTCATGCATTGTCTGGTTTGGATTTATGAGTTAAAGCGATATTTTCTTGAGTTTGCACCCATTCAACCTCCTTTAATTTATTCATTGTGACATACAAAGTGACGGGTATTGGGATTACCTCTACTACAATCCAGAGGTGACTTCTAGTGCTAACATTTATGGTGCCGCTGCCGGGGATGAATTGAATATTTTCCCTTGGATTGAATGACAATGAGATTTTGATTATAAAGGTGAATCAGATATCATAATCACTGAGATTTCACTTTCACCCGACGACTCCATTGTGGTGACTCCACTGGTTAGCTATCTCTGAAAGGTAGACACATGTGGTCTCATCCACAGTTGCCTCTAGCTACACTTGAAGTTGATCCAGACAAAATTATGAAAAGAGAAAAGACCCATCAAGAAGGCACTTCGATCACTGAACCAGGTGATTCTGGTAATTTTCATCATCCTCCCTCTGAAAATCCATTAGATTCTTCTCATACTCCTATTATATCTTCTGTTGGACTTTCTAGAGCCTTAAATTTTGGGATTTTTCTTGTTGTTTTCTCCTCTCCTGGCCTCGGTTTGGAAGGAGAAATTTTTAACACTCCCGTCTTCCCTGAGGTTGTTCCCTAGATCAGACCCAGGACCTTAGGATATTTTCCCACTCCAGATTTTACTATCCCTTCCCCTATCAGAGTTGTTCTAGGAGAAGCCTCTATTTCTCCCAGCATTGTAGCCTTTTTCTCAAACACTCAATTGTTTCCTCCTTCTCCCGAAACTATAGTCCCAACATCCCCTATCCTAACTCCATCCCCTCCTGGTTCTCCTCTTGTTCACACTCTAATGGCATGAGCTAATCCCCCAAGAAATAGAATGGACAATATAATAACTGCCAGATATGCCCCTCTCATTTAGCCTTAGCCTCTTAATGCTCTACCAACTGGTGGATACCTTAAGAAGCTGCATAAGTTCACAGGGGGGGAGGGAGATATAACTGTAGAGGAGCACTTTGCAAATTTCTATAGTTATGATGATAACTATGTCATCGTAGATGAAGATGTGTGGATGAGGATTTTTGTCCATAGTCTTGATGGAGAGGCTAGGAAATGGTTCAGGTCCCTCACTCCTGGATCCATTTATGGAATTGAGGCCTTAAATGATGCATTCTTAAGGCATTGGGGAGAAAATAAATATTTCCTCTATTACATTACAGAGTTTGGATCGTTGAAGAAGAAGGGAGGGGAATCTCTTTTGGATTTTTCAAAGAGGTTCAATAAAATGTATAGTAAAATCCCTTATGAGATTAAACCCACTGAAACCTATACTAGAATTACTTATGCTAATGCATTTGACCCTGATTTCTGCCTCCTATTAAGAGAACAAAGATTTTCTTCCTTGGCTCATATGAAAGATGCAACCTTGGAAGTGGAATCCAACATTTTGGTAGTGAACAAACTTAGGGGTAAGGTTGATAGAGATGGAGGAAAGGGGAGGTCTGAAGCTACAACCTCTGGTTCCTCCACTGCTCCCCCTCAAATGGATGAAGTAACCAAGTTACTAAAATCACTTTCAGCTAGAATGGAGAGATTGGAGTTGGAAGGGAAGCAAACATACATTAATCCTCAAAATCCTGATAACAAAAGAAACTTCAGGAGGCCTAATAACAATGCTCCTCAAATTTTCTAGAGGGAACAAAGGAACAGAGATAGAGATGATCAAAAAATAAAAACCTCTCTCCAAAACAACCTTATTGTAGATAATGATGGAGAGGAGGAAGACCTCGATCCAGAAATCCACTGTCATGGAGACACATCCTCTTTCCCTCACTTGACTTAATCAACATATGAGAAGTATCTCATGCACAACCAATTAAACAAGATGAGCAAGGGGGACAAGGCCAGCAACAACCCAAACAAATACAACCTCAGGTCCAAAAAGAAATAAGGAAAGCCTGATATTCCTAATCGACCTACCATAGCAGAAAGGCCCGCTAAAGATGTAGTAGACAACAACAAAGGTAAGAAATCTCAAACCCCCTCTCCAGTGGTTAAAACTTTTGTCCTGGAAGTGAAATAAATTCCAAATCCCAGATCCTCTTTTAATTATGAGTATGAAATTCAGAAAATTAGAGTCCCTGTACCCCTTTCAGAGATGGTCAAGCATGAAGATTTCAAAAGAAGCCTATCTAAACTGTTGTTGTATGAACCCTCAAATCATCCCATAGAATCAATCAATTTGCAAGATGAAAAGCCAGCAGTCATCTTAGGTCCGATGGTAGAATATAGAGATGATTCATCGCCTCCCTTCTACACATCACTGAACATACATGATAAGGTGTTTCATAATTTTCTGATGGATTTAGGGGTGTCTCATAACCTCATGCCCAAAACTATCATGGAAGAACTAGGACTAGAAATCACAAAAACATACCACGACTTGTATTGCTTTGACTCTAGGAAAGTGCAATGTCTTGGGGTCATCAAGAACCTGGTTGTGACCTTGTTTTAGTTGCCCATGAAAAGTGTGGTCATGGACATTGTGTTAGATGATGTTCCCCCCAATTTTGGCATGTTTTTGTCAAGATCTTGAATAAAAAGACTAAGGGGAAGCTTGCAAGTGGACCTCACGTACGCCACTATTCCTGTGTTTGGGGGGGAGCATAGAAGACTTTACAGAGAAGCTCAGTTGGCTTATATTATTAGCGATGAAATAAAGCCCACCAACCATCCTATATTTTCACTTGACACTGATTTGGGGTCTAGTTTATTGCAGCTCACTGATGCTCCCGAACCTCCTCTAAAACTCAAAAAATAGTCCACTGCTTTTCCTGAAGCTTCCTCTTCCATCAACCTTGTTTGGAAAATATTTTTTGATGGAGCTTCATCCATGGTGAGTGTTGGTGCTAGAGTAGTCTTTATTTAACCTACTCAAGAGACCATACCTCTGTCCTACAAATTAGAATTTGAAACTACCAATAATGTGGCAGAGTACAAAGCTCTCATTTTGGGATTGAGGGCTGCAAACGATATGGGGATTAAAGAAATATCTGTGTTTGGATATGTTGAGTTGGTTATCAATCAAATCAGAAATATTTACCAAGCCAAGAATCCTAAACTTAGATATTATAGGAATGAAGTGTGGGACCTAATTGACAGTTTCTTCCTAGATTTCAACATTGATCCTAACAAGGTAGAAGAAATCCAAACCCTGTCACTCCCGAGATCCAGGAAAGAAGTCCAGTCTTTCTTAAGAAAAGTTAATTTCCTGAGAAGGTTTGTTTCCAATTTTGCTGAAATGGTAAAGCTTATAAAAACCATGTTGAGGAAAGGAAATGAAGTCAAGTGGACTGTTGAGTCTCGAAATTCCTTTGATCGTATAAAGAAGGCCTTGACTGAAGCACTTGTTCTCATCAGTCCTGATTACTCCAAATATTTTATGATTTTATCCTTTGCTTCATTTGAAACAGTGGAAGTTGTTTTGTTGCAAAAGAACAATGAAGGGTTTGAGCAACCCATTGCCTTTTTTGTAGGGCATTGAGAGATGCAAAGCTGAAATATGATATCATGGAAAAACAAGCCTATGCTCTGGTGTTGCACCCTTTTCGTCACCTTGGTGAGAAAATAAGAGGTGCTTGCATGCCCAGTTGGGTCTTACTGAGCATGACAGTTGTAGAGGAAAGAGTTAGAGAAAGAAAAACAAAACTATAAGCAAGAATTAAACTAACAAAAACAAAAATCACAAGCATAGGGACATAGAGATAACAAACACAAAAAGACCCATGTCACCAATGTTTTTAGGTTGATCTATTGATGAAATCAAAGAACCAAGAAGAAAGGGGACTATGAGTCCCTTCTTCCTCCAAGGGAAGGCTCTTGGACCCTCACAAGCTTGCTCTCCTTACAAAAAGAAAAATGAAAATGGTGGTGAAAGAACTCCTTGCAAATCCACTCAATGGAGAGGTGGGTTGCTCAATGAAATGATGCCAATGTGTTCTTGTCAAGGATGGAGTCCTTAAAACAATATAGGCAGCATAACATTACTTGAAATTCCTTAAGAAAATGAGGTGCATTCATGGCTTTTTATAGCATTTCTTTGGGCTTTTGTGTAACTTCTTTGTAGTGTGAAAAGAGGCCATTTAGGGCATTATTACGTCTTTGACCAGCCTACCATTCGGATTCATCTCAGATTTGAGGGTCAAATCGGCTTGGGAGCTGATCCATAAGTGGTTGGGAGGCCGACCACTTCAATAAATGTTCCTTTTAGCAGGTGCGCTACTTTTTGCGCTAACAACCGCGCATCATGCGCGTATGCGCACATTCTACGTTCCTGTTCCGCGCATGTGCGCACGCACCCGAATTCTGTAAAGCGCTCTTCAATTTTTCACTACTTTGTATAGGTTTTTGCCCTTTTTGAATGCTGTGAGATTTAATTCAAGTCCATGAATGAATTCATCGCTGTTTGACAATGTTGAGTTCTTGTAACCACGCGCTGACGAAATTTTACTGATAACAGATGCCCCCTGATGGATGAGGTTAGGAGAATACGTATAGCTGAAATCCATCAATGTTTCTTCTACTCAGAATTTTGTTGTAAGATAGAGCAATAGTGGGATCGTTCAGAGCAATCCTTTGGAGGAGAAAGGAACCGGTAGGACCCGCCCTTCCATAAGGTGTGTAAAATATACAACTGTGTACAAACGAGGCGGGCATGCCCCATGCTCGTGTTATGTAACCCTGAAAAAAGATGACTGAAGTGTTGGTGTAGACAACTGCAGCGCCCTCGGGGGAGGTGAGGATAAAGGCAGAAGACAATTCTGTAAAGGAACATACTCTGAATAATAGGAAATGGTCGCGGAAATAAGTATCGACGATGATGCGGGCATTGATGGCCCTACCAAGTTCAGAGGTCTTCGGAAAATGATAGAAATAACTACAATAGTCGCAAAGTAAGACCCACCATAACATGAGAAAGTGTTGGCGTCAAATGTTATGGGGGACAACGACAGCAGGGAGAAATGGTGTTTCCCCCTGTGTCGTCCAGGATATCTCATTAAATGGAGAATGAGAATCAAGATACTATCGCCCTTCTGGAAAAATTGTGTTGATGTCGACAAAAGGGGAAGGCGACTCCCAGAAGCAAAGGACTTCATGGAATCTACTGAGGTGAGGAAGTGGCAGAGGTACATGGACGAAGTCAAAAAGTGGGAAGACTCAAGACTGCCCTTGGTTGGAGGATGTATGAGATAAAAAGTGTCTACAACCGTGTAACGAGGTCGAGTGTCAAGGGGACAACAAGACCAGGGATGAGTTGTGCCAGAGGCGGGACAAAGTGAACAACTGTAGAGGGTAGAGGTAAGTGACCTGTGGGGTACTCTGGATATGTGGACGATGTCGGCCAAGGTAGATGATGAGTGATGCTCCAACCAAGGGTGACATGGGTTGCGTTTGGCCAAAAGGAGGGAAGCAGGTCGCCAACGGTGACCACAAAAAAGGATAATGAAAGGACTGAAAATAAAGGGGTTTGTACAATAAATAACGAATAATTTTGGGGGAAAAATGTACAAATAAAGAAACGGGTGCCCCAGTGTGAAATGAGTGCCCCAGAGAGGGAATAATTTACTTGGAAAACTGATGAAGGGTGGGGGCCCCATTGTTGAGTTTCTGTATGAGGTAGATGAAATGAAGATAGGTTCACAGATGGGAAAACTGATGGTGGATGCAATGAAGGGTTCATGATACTGCAGAGGTGCAGGTAAAAAATAGAACCGTAAAGAGATAATCTGGGAGTCCATATGGGAAAACTAGCAAAATGAGGAGAAGACGTATGTGGTTGATTCGCAACATGATGAAAGACTATCAGGACTCCCATTCCTAAAGGGTAACGCAGAACAGCATGAGTGTCAAAAAGTGGCAAAGGGTGCTATGAATGGGACAACTCATGTGGGTGAGAATACTACTGGGTAATAGTACCGATGATGCAAATGGAGGCGTGGGTACTGCAGAGCCATGAATGGAGATCCTAGAGGTAAACATCAGAGGATGTGACTGGAAATGAAAGTGCAATACAGCGGGAAAGACTACATGCCAGTGCTGAGTATATACCTAAAGGAGTGATGCCGATGGATGAGGAGAAAGTACCTGCACATATGAGAAACAAATATCCAAAATGAACAATATCTGAAGAGAATCAAAGATATGAGCATGTATTTGATAAATGTGACAATGCGCATGCGTACCTGACCATGATATGAAAAAAAAAAGGCGTTCTAGGGGCTCGGGGCGAAAAGTGACCCAGGGACAGCTGTGATGTAGGTGATGGGATGTTGATCCCGTGACTGAAGATGGTTTGGAAAATGGACACCTTGGGCTCCCGGAATTGTGAGTGGAAGTTTGGCAAAAGGCCTATATATAGTTGTAGGGCCCACATTGCCACCTCATTTGTATCTGCTGCAATAGTGACTGGATGAGCTGTTTTCAGAGGAGATTTGGAGATTCGGGGAGGACGAGGTATCTGATTGACATTTTGTGAAAAGGGATGTCGTGACGTAGTAAGCGGAGGAAACCATGTGCGCATATGGCGTAATCGGGAACAAAGCGTCTAAGAAAGTTAGCTTTTCCCTGTAGACTCTGAAGTTGTCGTAAATTCGAGGGAGGTGGAATTTCGGTGATAGCTTGGACTTTGAGGGGGTCCACGGTAATACCACTTTGGGAAATAATAAAACTGAGGAGGCGCCCTGCGGTGACGCAGAACACACACTTGAGAGGATTCAAGCGGATGTTGTACTGATGACACCATTGAAAGATGATGCGTAAATCATCGAGATGTTGGGTGCGTTTCTTCGATCGAGCTATGAGATCATCC
>SNQJ01S0263299.1:0-12103 GCA_010110895.2 Picea sitchensis | reverse complement strand
GCTAATATATGTTGCTGATATGTGCTCACATATAAATGGTTATAAATGATAACAATGGGTAATGAATAAATGTTGAATGCTAATTGATGAGCTTTTGTGCAAGAGGGAAGTTTTGGGAAAAAGAACCCCACACTCATTCACCCCCCCTCTAAGTGTGGTAGGTGTGTCCAACAGTTCTTTCCTCTCTTTTCCTTTCACCTCTATTCATTCTCTCATTTTATACTTATTAATTTTTTCCATTGTCTCATTACTTTCATATTCCCCTTACCATTTTCCACACTTAACCATTTTTCCTTATTCCTTTCCATGTTCACATTCATTTCCATTTTCCTTTATTTTCCCATTTCTTTTTATTTTCCTTTCCATTTTCATTTTCCCATTTTTTCATTTCCCTTTTTCCCTTTCCAAATTTCACATAACTCCTTTATTTCCCATATATTTCTTTTCATTTTTCATATTTTTCATATTTCACATGACCCATTATATACTTTCTAGACTTAGTCTTATTTGCTATATGGCTGCAGATTCGCGGGTTGGTGATATTTCCTAAGAGTATGTTTTATCTCCGCTACCCTCACAATGCACTTTGACTTCTTCCACCTTCATAACACACACAACTCTTTTTACTATTCTTTACTATGTAACTCCTCCAACACTTAGCCAAATATATGAGTTACTGCAGGTTCACAGGTTGGTGATACAATATTTCTTTCATATATTAGGTGCAAGTCTGTTCGATTGATTCTCCTCTCCTATCCACTTTAGTTAACACTTAGAATTTTCAAATTTATTTCTTACTATGTCTTACCACGAGTTCACGATGATTTCTAAGATTCTCACCTACCTCTGCATTCACATAAACCTGCAAACCCCTCATATTATTTTAATAATATTTTTCCTATCCTAAGTTCTATGAGGAACATCTCCAAGTGACACATGTAACTTTATTAACCAATGTGATATATCCACATGGCAGTGAAATGGATGGTGTCACATGGAAACTAATTAATGGAGACACGTGGTAGCATACAAAAAGTGACATGTGGCGTGGTTTTATTGGATGACATATGGAATATTCTTATTGGTAGATTGTGTTAAATTTGGCAGCATCGACAGGAATTCTCCAATGTGAGGCCATATGGGCCACCCTAAGGCTAGCCAGGGAGATTTGGAGAATCAACCAGTCTTGTGAGGTATTGACAAAAGCCAGGAGGAACGTACAACCTCTATGAGTCAAACCAAAAGTTAGGATGAACGAGATGCTATGCGAGTCTAATGAAAAAGTCAGGGGGAACGTACAACCTCTGTGAGCATATAAAGTCTAGTGCAAAAGTCAGGGGGAACGTACAACCTCTGTGAGCATAGACAGACTAGTGAAAAATTCAGGGGGAACATACAACCTTTGTGAGCTTAGTCAAACCTTGTGAGCCATGAGAAAAATTCAAGGCATCTAGCAAAAGTTAGGTTGAATATAAAATTCCTATGAGCTAGAAACAAATGATATTCCTAATATTGCAAATGATGTAATTGTATTGATCTAGTGCGTTGGCACGTGTAAACATTATCCACCATGAAGAGAATTTTGAATTGCCTTGTCCTAGGTTGCTAGAGTCTTAAGTCTAGTTCTATGTTGAGTTGCAACTAAAGTCTTGAGTCTAGTTCTATTTTAAGAACTAAAGTGTAATGTTGAGTTGCAACTAAAGTCTTGAGTCTAGTTCTATTTTAGAAATAAAGTGTAATGTTGAGTTGCAGAATTCTTGAGTCTAGTTCTATCTTAGAACTAAAGTGTAATGTTGAGTTGCAGCTAAAGAGTCTTAAGAAGTCTAGTTCTAAGTTGAACTAAAGCATGTTAGTATCAAGTCTAGTTCTAAGTTCAAACTAAAGTGTAATCTTGAGTTATACCAATCTCAAAGTCTAGTTCTAAGTTGAACTAAAGTGTAATGCTAAGTTGTAACCAATCTCAGAGTCTAGTTCTAAGTTAGAACTAAAGTATGGAGATGATTTATGACTAAAGCATGCAATCAGGTTACTATTTTGAGCCTCTCCTATACCCCTCTTCATCCTATATAAGAAGAGGTTGAATCCTCTCTACAACAAAGTTAAACCACAGGTTTTGAAACAGAGTTTTTCATATGTAGGTTGAGGGTAAAGTAATAGATGAGCACATAAATTGATAATAGAGGCAACATATCAGATGTGTATTTCAGAAAGGCCTTTTAAGTCTTTGTCAGGTCAAATTCATCTTATTAATCTTTGAGAGTAGAACATTCTTGGTGGATATTTGCAAGAGATCTTACATTATTGAGTACAATACATGAATATTGTTGGCATGAGTTTTCTTCATGTCTGAGGGTTTCCCCATGGCATATGTGTTGTTGATGTACATGTTTACTTATCTACATAGTTATTTCTATTCGGTTATTTTTTGGTATTGTTGAAGTGTATTAAAGATGGAATCAAAGTATTGAAAAAAAAAAGTGTCT
Source organism: Picea sitchensis (assembly GCA_010110895.2). NCBI lineage: Eukaryota > Viridiplantae > Streptophyta > Pinopsida > Pinales > Pinaceae > Picea > Picea sitchensis. The sequence continues at coordinate 9,620 of SNQJ01S0263299.1, read as the reverse complement.
CATGAAATCAAGCTCATAATTTAACATGTTATCATAGCTTAGGGTGTGTTAAGCGTATTGAAGTGTACCTTGAAGGTACACACCTGAGATAAAGCTTGATTAATTTTCTAGTGTGAGGTCCATGGCATCCTCCATTTTAGTGTCGAGGATAGAGCTCGGAAGGAGCTACCAACTTCCAATGTGTAGGCTTCAGGTATAACAAAATATCTTTCAAAGAGCATTATCTTGGTGACATGTGACCAGGTGGTGGAGGAACCATGAATAATGTAGGAAGAGTGACCTTAAGGAAAATTCAAGAATAGGCCAAGCGAGTCATCTTTGACTCAATCAAAGAAAAAATAATGACTACTTGATAGCCGTTGATGGCGCAAGGACTATATGGATACTGCTTAGGTGAATCTATATGAGAAAGCAGACTCCAGTGAAGAGGACACTTAAGCACAAGGTGGAGTGTTTGAAGATGGAGAAAGGTGAATCAATTACATCTTCATTTCGGGATAGCCAGGATCAGAATTAAACTTTTGGTCCGCAGGGGTGATAGTGGGTGATGATGATTTAGTACAAGCCATTTTTGGTCTTCCTTCTTCATGGTAGACCTTCTTATCCATTGTAAGTAGGAGACATATTTATACGTTGAGAGGTTATGGAATGATTGCCTCCGGGAGGAGAGTCACACAACTACCGGGAGCGAGCCAACGAAAGAAGAGCATAAACTTTGCTTGTCAAAGATTCAAGGGAAAGAAGACACTTTCCATAAAAGGCTCACCGATTCGGAAGCCAAACACCAAAGAGTACATTCAAAGGCAAATATTGGTATCTAATATTAAATGAATTTAGTTGTAATAAGTTGGGTCATTTTGCTAAAGATTGTTGGTTTAGAAGAAAATATCATAGGAAAGGGAAACACCATGCCTCAACCACTAAGGATGATGAATCCAAAAAATGGAAAATTCAGCCTTCTATTAGATAAATGAAAGAATAATTGTTGGTTTTACGCCCATCCAATTCAATTTCCACGGTACGAAAACTTGGTTAGTAAGAGCGATTGGTGCATTAAAAGCTTACATGGCCGGGGAATTTTCCAAAGGGAGATCCTCACCAGTTTTGAGACAAAATCTTTTTGTGAAGGTGGACTTGGGGATGAAAATGTTACAAGATGGGGGAGTAGGCTCTATCTCCTTGAGATTAGAATCTGGGGCTAGACTTCATGTTGTTGAAGTATTATATGTTCCAGGGGCTCAAGAAGAATCTACTATAGGTTGCAACCCTTGAGGGACAAGGGATGTTAGGTGATCTTCAAGGAACCTTAGAGACACTACCATGGACTAAAGGTAGCCACTTAAGTACAACAAAGGCCATTAGACTCTGATGGAGGGGCTGATGCGTCATGTGTCGGAGGCTTATTAGGTTAGGCATTGTCTCATGATGTGACTAGCTCCAACGAGTTGTGGCACAAAGACTTGGACATCTTCATTTACAAAGCTTTCCCGGATCACAGGAACATGGTATGTGGTATGCCCTCCATTTCTCTTAGTAAGAATGGAATTTGTAAGTGATGCATGCTAGGTAAAAATATAAAGAAACCATTTCCTAGTAGTGATATGAGCTCATGGCATCTTAGATGCTGGTTCATTTTGATGTAATAATGGTTCCATGTCATCTCCTCACTTTCAGTGGTTGTTTGTGTGCCATTTTCGTGGTATCAGTTGCAACCCTTGAGGACAAGGGATATTGGGTGATCTTCAAGGACATGAAGACACTACTATGGGCTAAAGGTAGCCACTTAAGTACAACAAAACCCATTGGAACTCACAATGGAGGACAGTACGTCATGTCAGGCTTGTCAGTTCAGGCATTGTCTCATGATGTGACTAGCTCCAACGAGTTGTGGCACAAAAGACTTGGACATCTTCATTACAAAGCTTTCCCAGATCTACAGAACATGGTATGTGGCATGCCCTCCATTTCTCTTAGTAAGAATGGAATTTGTAAGTGATGCATGCTAGGTAAAAATATAAAGAAACCATTTCCTAGTAGTGATAACAGAGCTCATGGCATCTTAGATCTGGTTCATTTTGATGTATGTGGTTCCATGTCATCTCCCTCACTCAATGGTTGTTTGTATTATGCCATTTTTACTGATGATTACTCAAGAAAATGTTGGATATATTTTCTTAAAGCTAAAAGTGACACATTTGATAAATTCAAAGAGTATAAAGCCTTTATTGAAAAGCATACAGGGAAACACATCAGAATCCTTAGAACAAACAATGGAGGAGAGTTTGAATCTCTCCATCATGAGGATTTCTTCAAGTCAGTAGGAATCAAGAGACAGTTGACTGTTCCATATAACCCTCAGCAAAATGGAGTTGTTGAGAGGAAAAACATGACTATTTGTGAGGCAACGAAAGCAATGATGTTTGACCAGGATCTACCAAATTCTTTATGGGTAGAAGCTAACTCCACTGTCGTGTATATTCAGAACATGTGTCCACATGCTATCTTGAAGGACAAGACTCCTGAAGAGGTATTCTCATCGATCAAACCCGAAGTAGGGAATCTAAGGATATTTGGATGTCCTGTGTATATTCATGTCCATAAGGAAAAGAGGACAAATATGGAACCCTCTAGAAATAAAGGGGTTTTTGTGGGGTACAATGAGAAATCCAAGGCTTATGGGATTTATGTACCAGGATAGAGGCAAATAGAGGTAAGAAGAGATGTGAATTTCCATGAGGAAGCCTCATTTAATAAATTCAGAGAGCTTCAGCAGGATTTAGAAGCAGTTCAGCCAGCTTTACCCTCTTCTGAAAATGAAGAGTCAGATGATCAGAGGGAGGAACCTCGTGAAGGGCCAAGAAATGAGCCCCTATAACCCACTGAAGTGTTAGAAATAACTCTTGAAGAACCTCCAACCAAAAGGAAGCCAGGGTGGCTTAAAGAAATAGTGCAGGAAGCATAAAGGATAGTTTCTCCCAAAGGAACTTTCAGGGAAAGGAAGAGGCCTCATAGGTTTGGAGGCTATGTTGCAGTAATGAACAACATTAGTGATGCAGAACCTTCTTCATTTGAAGAAGCAGATAAATTACAAGTATGGAAGGATGCCATGCTTGAGGAATACAAGTCTATTATAAAGAACCATGTTTGGGACATTGTGCCAAGGCCAAAAGACAAATCAATGGTTTCTTCCAAATGGATCTATACAATCAAACATGCAGCTGATGGAAGTGTGGAAAATTTCAAAGAAATATTTGTAGCCAGAGGCTTCACTCAGAAAGAAGGAATTGACTATGAAGATATTTTTTCTCCTGTAGCCAGGGGATGAAGGGCTAATAGCCTGGTGTAAGAGGGAGCTAACCTCAGAATTCGAGATGAAATACTTAGGCTTGATGCATTACTTCCTAGGATTGGAAATGTGGCAAAGACATGGCGAGATATTTCTGGCACAAGGAAAACACATAGTGGAGGTACTAAAGAGGTTTGGTATGATGGATTGCAAATCCACGTCTACTCCGATGGTTACCAACCTGAGGAAGCTGCATGATTCTGATACAGGTTCATATTTGGTGGATCCCACCATTTATAGGAAACTGATTAGATCATTGATGTACATGATCCACACTAGGCCAGATATATGCTATGTAGTGATTGCAATAAGTTAGTTCATGATTGAAATGAGACAGAGACACTGGGTGGCAACAAAGCACATCTTGAGATATCTCAGAGAGACCATTACTTATGGTCTGAGATATACATCCAGTGGTGGTTTATTTCTGCATGGGTATGCAAATGTTGGTTGGGCAGGAAGCCCATTGGATCAGAAGAGTACTTCCAGATACTGCTTCAGTCTACGATCTACTATGATCTCTTGGTCAACCCGAAAGTAGGGATCCATTGCATAGAGTACAACAGAGGCTGAGTACATTGCAGCAAGTGATGCTAGCAAGGAAGCAGTATGGCTCAGAAAATTGGTTTATGGGTTGTTTGGTGACAAGCTCAGACGACGATGGTTCACTGTGATAATCAAAGTTGCATAAAATTGATAGAGAACCCGATATTTCACGACAGGTCAAAACATATTGACATGAGGCACCACTACATCCGAGACTTGGTCCAGAGAAAAACTGTAAAGTTATAGTACATAGCCACGAGCGAGTAGGTAGTTGATATCCTGACCAAGCCTCTGACCTTGAGGCGGTTTGTGCAGCTGAGAAGAAAGCTTGGTGTGGCTGAGAATGACTCCCTCGCTGAGAGGGAGTGTTAAATTTGGCAGCATTGATAGTCATTCTCCAATGAGAGGCCATATGGGCCACCCTGAGACTAGCTAGGGATATTTGGAGAATCAACCAGTCTTGTGAGGTATAGACAAAATCCAGGGGGAACGCACAACCTATGTGAGTAAAACAAAAATTAAGGATGAACAATATGCTATGTGATTCTAATGAAAAAGTCAGGGGGAACGTACAACCTTTGTGAGCATAGACAATCTAGTGCAAAAGTCAGGGGGAACGTACAACCTTTGTGAGCATAGACATACTAGTGCAAAAGTCAGGGGGAACATACAACCTCTGTGAGCCTAGTCAAAACTTGTGAGCCATGAGAAAAAGTCAAGGCATCTAGCAAAAGTTAGGTTGAATATGAAATTCCTATGAGCTAGAAACAAATGATATTCCTAATATTGCAAATGATGTAATTGTATTGATCTAGTGCATTGGCACGCGTAAACATTATCCACCATGAAGAGAATTTTGAATTGCCTTGTCAAGAGTTGTAACTAGAGTCTTAAGTCTAGTTCTATGTTGAGTTGAAACTAAAGTCTTGAGTCTAGTTCTATTTTAGAACTAAAGTGTAATGTTGAGTTGCAACTAAAGTCTTGATTCTAGTTCTACCTTAGAACTAAAGTGTAATGTTGAGTTGCAACTAAAGTCTTAAGTCTAGTTCTAAGTTCGAACTAAAGCATGTCAGTCTCAAGTCTAGTTCTAATTTCGAACTAAAGTGTAATACTGAGTTGTAACCAATCTCAAGTCTAGTTCTAAGTTTGAACTAAAGTGTAATGCTAAGTTGTAACCAATCTCAAGTCTAGTTCTAAGTTCTAACTAAAGTATGAAGCTGAGTTATGACTAAAGCATGCAATCAGGTTACTATTTCGAGCTTCTCCTCTACCCCTCTTCAACCTATATAAGAAGAGGTCAAATCCTCTCTACAACATAATTTTGAAACACAATTTTCATATGCAAGTTGAGGGTGAAGTAATAGAGGAGCACATCAATGATAAAGAGGCAACATATTAGAGGTGTATTTCAGAAAGGTCTTTTAAGTCTTTGTCAAGTCTGAGTCATCTTGGCAAGCTCTTTGAGAACAAAACATTCATGGTGGATATTTGTAAGAGATATTACATTATTAATGCAATAAAGGAATATTGTTTGCTGGGGTTTTTCTCTATGTACAGGGTTTCCCCAGGGTATATCTGTAGTGTCCCCAAAGCCGAGCCCCGTTGTAAACCATGTTCTGAAATGAATTGTAATTATGTTTTATAGGCTGGTGAGCCAAGTTTTTATAAGTTGGAGGCTTATGTGTTTGTTAGGCCAGGGAGCCTGAGTGTTGAAGGCTAGGAGCCTATTGTTGTATATGTAATCACGCAGAACAATTAATAAAATATAAACACCGCCATGTGCAGACTGACCACGATGAATGAGTGAAGGGGGACTGAGCATCCACAGAGTGGGAAAGGAATTAGGGGCTGGAAGGTGGGAAAAGGGGCTAAGTGTTGAGCCTAGGGGATAAGCCTAGGGGGCTTAAGCCTGGGAATAATATTTTTATATTATCCCAAAAGACATGTGCATTTTATGTTTTATCCTAATTTTCTAGCAAGGGGAGAACATGAAGGGAGACACGTGTTGGTGGAATGCATGCAGTTTCATGGGTGACAAGTGTCAACCCTGACGCATGCGAATAAAAAGGCCAGGGTGATCCGTGAGAAGGGTTCCTCCTCCATTCCACCCGACTACCTGAGCGTGTAGAGAGCGCTGAATAGTACGACCAACCCAACCTCTGGAAGAATACCTCGTGCGTTCCAAAGAGCCCGGAAAAGAAAAAGCCTGTGCTTGTTTCTGCAAATATGTGTAAACCCTATGTTCTGAGATCCGAGAAGACTATGTTAGTTTTATGAAAATCCCGGTTCATCCTCCCCGTTCTGCACCAGAGAGTCTGTGTAATTCCCTGCGGAAATTGCTTGTCATGCAATTCCAAAAATCGACACCGTGAGACCTTGCCGCCATTGCTGAGCTTGTTTGAGAAGTCTGAGTCTGTAGTCCCGGTTGACTTTAGTGGTCATGTAGAGATGGACTGCGCATGATTTGTTGTCCAGTGCAGGTGGTAATTGAGCCTGTGTATGTCCTCTCTCCAGGAGAGGGAGGTGGTTGTGGTTAGAAGAGGCAGGTTGTCAGGCCTGCGAGCAACTCCTTCCAGGTGAGAGAGTTTGTTGGGAAGTGGTTCCCTCCAGAGAGTGTCCAGCACCAGCTTCAGGCTCTTAGACTTCCTGATCTGGCCTATTTCCGAGACCCAGAGGGGGAGGTTAGAACCAATGGATTGTGCTTGTGAAGGTGTATACTCCAGGGCGGAACAAGCATGTGGGGAATCAGAGTCTGGTAGTAGTGGGTGTAAGATGGCATCCTGGGAAGAACCCTTCCAGATTGTATATGTTGTTTTCCCTGTAACCTCAGCCTAGCCTAGGATTCCTTACCTTGGGGTGGAGCTTAGTCCCAGCTCGGGGGTGACCCATTGCTGAGCTGATGAGCAGTGTGGTCTAAGGCTGGGAGGTTCATGGAAGGCCTGCACTTGGTTGGTGGAATCTAACACTGTTAAAAGATAAGTATCTGATTATGCCTTAACTCATGTTTTGCAAGACTGTGCTTCTTATGTTATAATGATTTCCACTGTGTATATGAATTAGTATGAAATGTTATTGATTGTTAGTTATGGCAGTAACTCATATGAATACTCTGTGTAGAATGTGTTTATTTGTTTAAATGCATGGGATTTATAATACCTGTATGAGTCATGTACAAAGTGGTGTTATAGTCTTCTTTTTTTAATAGAGTTTAAACCTTGGTATCAGAGCCAAGGTTTCGACACTGAGCCTAGATGGGCCAGTGGAGCAGTCTTTGGACTGAGAATGCGAGGGGCAATTGGGTCTGGAAGGCCAATTTCGGACCATGGTTTGCTCCAAAGTGTCAAGGAGTTACTTGATGAGTTTTTAAGCTCAGGAGGTATAGCGGCATTATGAAACCGCAACCAATGTGGTATAAGTCCACAGGGAGAGAGGAATCCACACCAGAAGTGTAGGAGCCTTAGGATCTGTTCGGGAGGGAAGGTGAACACTTGTGACCATTAGATCTGGAAATTGTGCACGGGGTTTAAATCCATTTAGAATTGCATAGGAGTGTGGAAATCACGATACGCGAAATCCCGAATTAGTTAGGAATCGTCTGAGCCGTCACATCTCGGCTGGAAAACCCGACAGCCATTGGATCTGTCAAGAGATATCAGAGGGTTAAAACTCCAGTGAATAGGGGTGAAAGCACCGAATTAGATCTATATCGTTCGAACAACGGAGGCCACGTGTCGTGAGATTTCCCATTTCGAGAAATCATGAATCGTGATATCGGGAGTCCTGGTAACAAGGGATCGGGACTTTCCATGGTGGAAACCTCAAAGCAGTCGTGGATCATCCGATTTGAGAAGGCCACGTGTCGAGAGATGACCCGTTTCGGGAAATCGGGGATCAGGGATTCGAGAGTTCCGTTGACAAGAACTCGGGCTCTCGCCTTGATAAATCCTGACCCATAATGTCGAGACATTAACATGTGGTTGAGTCCCGATGAATGGACGAGATTCCTTCGGGGAATCTCCAGGTCTGTAACGACCGTCCGATGTGAGGACGAGATGTCGGCTTTAAGTTGGGGCACGGAATACAAAGAGGCACTGTGTTTATTTGAACTGTGATCATGACCCGCGATCACATGGGAACAAAGAGAGAGAGAAAGAGCTAGCTTGCGCTAGGCCTCCATCGGTAATTTGGGGGTTCTGATTATGCAGAAATCAACGAAAAAGTTGATTGAGGTAGCGAGTATGATCGAGGAAGAAATCGACGTTCTGGGAGATGGGAGGTGAGAAGAGGTGAACACCTTCGAAACCCAAAATCCTGAAACAATCTACACCATAGATCGTGGGAGGAGAACTTGACTGTTGGATCAAGTAAGTTAGTAGACAGTGAATTCGTGATTTCGACAAATGGAAGTTAAAGATGTGTGGATGCACGAACCTCCGATACTAGAAACCCCGAAAGGCCGAAAGGATCTGCGTTGTAGATCTGAGAAAGATTTGACCGTTGGATTTTACTAGGATTGGACGTGGACACATGGAGATGTACCACGTTCTAGTGGGTCGAGGAGAGAAGAGAGAGAGGTGGGACCCGATGACGTCGTTAAAAGCGACGTGGACCCTCATGAATGTGCCACGTGCCACCGTGGTTGTGGGTGACCATTGTGCTATGTGGGCTAGGAGGATAAAGTAAGTTGGAATTTCGGAGGTTGGGGTTTGGAAAGGAAAGAAGATTTGAAAGCCTCATGGGCCAAAAACTCGAAACCCGAAGTCTCGAAATCCCGAAGTGCCGAAAATGAAAGTTTCGAAAACCCGAAAATTGTAGAGCCGAACGAGAGCTCATAAAACTTATTTGAATCAAAATGTCTTTTGTTCTTGTTCGTATTGGATTATAAATGTTATGGATTGTTCCGAAGGAGTAATGGCCTGACAAACTTCGAATTTAATTGCATAGTGCGTGTGCAGAGTTCAACAAAGGTCTGAACTCCAGTTAGCTAACGTTGAGTATGGAGTGGGGAAAAGTGATGATTGCCTCCGAAACAGGAGACGAACGGGAAGGAAAGGATGTCAATATGGGAGTGGAAGGATTGAACTCCAATGGGCATGGAAAAGAGAAGGATAAAGAGGGACACATAATGAAAATCATTGAAGGATTGCAAAGAGAGGCCAAGGCTCGTCGAGCTGATAGTCGAAAGCTCATGAAAGTTAGGGATCGACAGGGTGAGTTAAACTTAAAATTTTTGAAGAGCCTGGAAAGAATAGAGAAGAAACTCGAGAAGGGAAGAGACTCAAGTACAACAGAGAGTCGCAGAACCCATGGGAGAAGAATTAGGTCGAGGAGTGGTAGCCGACATCTTAGTCGCTCCCAAAGACATTCTGACAGGAAGACACGTAGTTATTCAAGCCCATCCCCTACCAGAAAACATAGAAAATATGGAAAGGAGGAATTGAAGAGAGAGATGAACAAGATTAAGTCTCCAACATTCGATGGAGAACATAAGAATGAGGAAGATGCTGAGACCTGGTTGCTTGGCATGAAGAAATACTTCCAAGTGAAAAATTATTCCACCCATGCAGAAGGAAGAATTGCAATGTACCAAATAAAAGGAAAAGCATCCATGTGGTGGGATCAGTTTGTGCAAGTGCAACACATCAGAGAGAAAGAGGTCACTTGGAAGGAATTTAAGAGGTATTTCGAGAAGAAATACCTGACTAAAAGATACTATGATAGAAAGATG